>PVIR01006982.1:0-62993 GCA_004026965.1 Petromus typicus
TCTTTCGTGCTTGTTGCTACTCTTTAAAGAACTTGTGGTCTTATTTATTTTTAGGGTGAATTTTTTTCCTCTTTTTAAAAGGACAACTTTGCAAAGCATTTTGAGGTGAAACAGTGGAATTTTTTCTAATCAGTTATTACTCAAATTGATTTGTTGAATATTTGCTAAAAACTAGTTCTTTAAACTATGACATAAGATAAATCCCAGGAGGCAGTACTTCACTGTTTACTTAGCTTTTGAACATATATTTTTCGGAGAAAAAAATAACACTGTAAATTATGAACAGTCAATACAAGCTATGATATGCAACCTGTGACCACTGGCAAAGTCAACCCAGAGGAACAGATAAATACAGTTTATTTACTATTAAAAAGAAAGAAATAAAAAGCACTTGCCACCCATCATAGACTAGACAACTGTCAGGTGGCAGTAAACAGGGCAGAAGAAAGCTGGACAGGAAGGAGGCTGTTGGATCAACTACGGGACAGTGTGATTCTGTCTCCTCATTCCTAATTTTCTTTTGGTTCCCTGCACATACTGTCACCTGCTCTTCAGTTTCTGAATCCCCTAAGAGGTCTAGTCCTAGTTGGTAGTCACTTAGGGTGTGTATCGCTCTGCCTTCCCTTTCTATTGCTGCATTAGGAAATAAACTCAAACCTTCCACAGACTTTATTTTAAAAGAGGACTGAGGATATAGCTCAGTGGTACATCACTTGCCTAGTAGGCATGTGGCCCTGGGTTTGATCCTCAGTACTGAAAAAGCAAGGAGTTTTAATTCACTAAAAATATGAAAAACCAGCAAAAATAAACCAACAGCAGTAGCTTTTGGATCCTAAGATACCTAATTTCTTATTATCTGAGTCATGGTTTTATTAAAATAGCAAATGGATGGGCTGTTTAATGATCCACAGTCTTGGGCTACATACGTAATCTTGATTTCCTTATCTACAAAATGGGATTGACTTAAGAAGCTATTCTCTATCAGCGTTTCATAATTTCACAATTTTTTCACAATGAAAAAATAAACAACTGAATCCATAGTGCGACAAGAATGCAGTAATCTATCCTGACCTGTGCACCCGCTCTCCATGATCTTAGTTACCCGTGGTCAACTGCAGTCCAACAATGTTAAATGGGAAATTATTTTTAATCCAAAAATAAATAATTCATCAGTTTTAAATTGTTTACATTTTGGAATGATATGACAGCATCTTATTATTTCCTGTTGTTCTCTGCCCAAGATAGGGACTATTTCCTTGTTCAGAGTACCCACTTTATATACACTGCTTCCCCGTTAGTCACGTGTTACCTGTCTGGCTGACCACCGTGCTGATGCAGTGCTTGTCGACATCTGGGGATTTAGGCATCTGCTAGGAGGGGTGGGATGTTACCCCAGGAGATAAGAGGTGACCACTAAAATGATGCCCATGGTACAGAACTGCTGCAAGGAGGAAATAAAATGAAGGGATATGTATAAATAGTGTAATGTCTGCTTTGTGAAGTCCTGTAAGACCTTCTGTTACAAACTGATATGGCCCAGCTTGCCTGTTCAGTTTGGATTCTTCTCTGCTTTTAATTATCTTTCTTGGTGCCCCTCAACCACTTGGTAGGTAACATGCTCCTCCTGCAACACTGACCTATATTCTTTACACTCTGTGTGAAGCCAGACCTCCACCACACATCCCTTCAGGAAGGGCTAGCAGCCCAGGGCTCAAGTCCAGCCCCTTCTAAGGCCTCTGTAAGCTCAGAGCCTCAGATGCCCCAAATCTTTGTGACTTGTGACTCTGTGACTTTGTGACTATCTTTGCCGATCTTTCCTCAAGGACAGTGGGTAGCACCTGCCCTTCATGGTCCCTACTTCTGGATTATGCTAAATAAGTTTAGCAACGTTAATGCTAAAATATTCAGTTATGGAAACAGCTTACATACAAAAGCATACACACAGTTTTTATGTGTGGACTCAAAGGTTACAACTTCACAGGGGAAGAAATAGGCCAGAAATCACCTTAAACATACATAGAAATCAATTATTAATACCAAAGAAATTTCAGGTTTCTTTATGCTGGATGTAGTGGGAACTCTACAATTAAATATTCTGCTTTAAAGATAGTCCCATTTTAACTAACTTGCTTAGAAATTTGATTCCATAATCAGTTCCTATTCCTCCAGAGAACCAGTGGATGATGATTTCCATTGCTACCAAGAACGTTTCCATCTAATTGCTGTTAGAGAGGACTTGCCTTAGGGAGTCTTTTTCTCAACAGAGATCAATAAAGCACTTGCTGCTTTTAAAACAGATTTATGTGTTGGTCCATTTTCTTCCACAGAAACCCTCATACGTGAAATAAATTCACCTGGTAATTCATTGCCTAATTTGACCTGTGGGAAATGCTCATTTCAAGCAGGAAGGAAAAAAATGTTCTGAAAACTGCCTGGAGGTGAGCTGGCACCAGCTGAGTGAGGAGGAAAGCCGCACAGGCGCTCCAGCAGCCGCTGCGGTGTGCACACTGGCAGCAGGCTGCGGAGAGCAAGCGCAGTTTCACTTTGACCCCCGTGGAAGTCTTTATCTGAAAGAAGTTTGTTTAATAAAAGACCCCAGTGCTAAAATGTAGCCTTGTCTTGGGCAATTTTTGTTCTTTTCCTAGGTGTTAAATATAATTATTGGGACAATTGTATTTCAATAAGTAAATTATTTGAAGTGACATTTTAGTCGACAATGATTCAGAGTAAGAAAAGCTTGTGTCACAAAAATGTAAGAGAACACTCATAAACTAACATAATATAACCCTTTGTAGATAGCAAGACAGGGGTCTGTCAATAAAATATCTATAAAGCATAAAAACCTACAGAAAGAAGAAATGTATAGATGCCATATTTTCTCTCTAATTATATCAGTTCTTAACGTGATATTTCTCATATATCTTGGTTTCTTGTGTGAGCTCCTATATTTACCAGAGAAAATAAATTAATTAGAATAACACCAAAATTAGATTTTTCAAAAACTGTAAATTCTGAAATCATAAATACATTACAATGACCAGACAATGGAAAACAAGCATTTGCCAGCTTGAAAGCAAACCATGAGCGCTGAAAATACACCAGACTGTGTGGGCATGGGGAGGTGGGAGAGAATAAAATAAGCAAAAATCTCTGCCTCCTAAAGAAGAGAAAAATCTCATCTTTTCCTTTGCCACGGCCCAGACTAGAAGTGGAGACTCCCACCAGCTCTGGACACGGGGTGAGCCTCAGGGCAGTGCCCAGGAGCCGACGCGAACAGCCTCAAGTACGACCTGTCCTACACCCGTTAGGCTTCTCACTTCTCAAACAGGACTACAGGTTTTGGACATAAGAGACAATTTTAGTGTGTGTGTGTGTGTGTGTGTGTGTGTGTGTGTGTGTGTGTGTGTGTTCATTTGCTTGAACAGCTCTCCTGAAGGGTCTTACTAATGAAACATCAAGTGACTACTCTCAAGAAATATGTTCTTAGGAGTGGGGATTTAGCTCACTGACTCCAAGTTTGCCTCATGAGCCAAAGGTCTGGATTTTGATCCTGAGTACCCCCCCCCCAAAAAAAGAAATGAGCTCTTTCTTAAGGTATCCATGGCAATGGCACACCAGACTGCTTATGGCACACAAGAGTAAGGTTTAAGGATCATCTCTGGAAGGATTTTGGGATGATGATGCAGAAATGTCATTTGAATCTAAAATACCTTGAAGAAGTAAAACTTTTCAGGGCCGGGGATTTAGCTCAGTGATTCCAGTGCCTGTCTCGCAAGTACAAGGGCCCAGGTTCGATCCCCGGTAACCACATACAACAATGCCAGGCATAGTGGCTCTTGCCTGTAATCCCAGCACTTGAGAGGCAGAGGCAGGAGCATTTCTGCGAGTTGGAGGCTGAGCTCAGGACCAGCCTGAACTATGAAAATGAGATGCTGTCTCAAAAAGAAAGTAAATTGCTCTCCCTCTCTCTCCACCTATTCTCTTTGTATTAACCGTGCAACTGTCCAGGATTAGATAATTATAGATCAGTAAGTGTTAATAGGTGTTCATTCTGTGCATGTAATGATGCTAGGCAGATCAGCTGTAACAACAAAATTAAAAATCAGAAAAGAGAAAGAAAAGAATTTGCAATCATATTGGAATAAACACAGGTGAAATCATCCTTAGTAACCCAAGTTAGCTGGTAATTATGTGATAAAGACCCATGAGGTACAAGCCATAGCCACAACAGGAAGTCAGAAGAAAAGCTGCATGAGGTCAAGATAAATCTTCAACAAGAGATTCTGCAGGCTAGGGAGAGATTCTACATTGAGTGTCGCTGCAGAAATGGTCCTGTCAATCAAAACATGGAGGAGTCCATGTGACTGAAGCAGGATTTGTGTTTGGAGGAGAAGCGCAAGGTAATAATGCAGATACAAGAGATGAGGGACAGTCTTAAGAAAAGGGCTGCATAGCAGGAGGCAGGGACTGTGGGACAAGTGAGTGAGGCTTCACCACTGGAATGAATGCCTGAGCTCTGCCACCTGTTGGGCAAGTGGTGGCATCAGATTCTCATAGAAGCACAAATACTACTGTGAAGCATCCATGGAGGGATCTAGGTTGCATCCTGAGAATCGAAAGCCTGATGGTCTAAAGTGAAGCTGAAGCAGTGATGCTACCACTGGGGCATGAAACTATCCCGTATTAGCAAAGGTTTCATTACTAATAAACAAAGAAACACAACTGTCTTCCATGCAATGTGTCCCTGGTATCAAAACAGGATCTAGGTGGCTGATAAGTGTCCAGAGTAGGTACAATCAACAACGGGGATATGAGGACCACAGGAGTGAGTAAAAGGATGACAGTGTGTTCACCATAGTAAGACAACTTTGTCACACAGAAGACGCTATGCTGTCTTCAGTGCAAAGCTCTGCAGTGTCTAGACCTTAGAGAACCCCAACAGTAACCAGACTGTGCAGTTTTTTTCACAACTCCTACAGAAGCTATAAGTCCATGATTTCAAAGCAAAATAAATTCTTGTATATAGATGTTCAGATTCTATGTGACCATCAGTTAATGAATATTTTCATAACAGATGAAAGTCACCATTTTGCTTCTTTCTGAAAACTGTCATGTCACGTGGCTAAGTGGTGGGTACTTCGACAGAGGTCAAGATTGGGGAAAATGGAAAGAAGTTCTTTGAAGAGAATGATCCGCACAATGTGGTGTCTGAAAACTGAGTACATTCCCCGGCTCCCTCACCCAAGTCTTATTCTGATCACTCTTGGCCGGTGCTCATGATTGGGACACTCACAAACCTTGAGAAACTGTGAAGCCATACTGGTTGCTGTTACAAGAGAAAGGCAAAGCAATGTTAGCAGTGGGAGCCTGGCACATTTCTGTGTCTTGGCAACTGACCTAAAGTACTCTCCAGACATCAGATTGTCTGCCTAACTTTCCCCTTGACTTCCACCTTCCCTGAGAGGAAACAAGGCAAGAAAAGCAAGACTAATTTAACCTGTTGAAAAAGCTTTTCCCTTTTCCCCACTAAGCCAAATATTAAAAGTAAATGGAAAACTGGGCAGAGAAAATATACTCTAGAAAAAAAATAAAAATTAGAATTGTCTCCTCTGGATAATCTATATGTGAATAATTGGAAATGGATGAAACCTGTAACCGTGTCTTCTTCCATTTGTGAAAGCCAAATAAAAGAAAACAGGGGCCCATAGATTTAGCTCAGTAGTTCCAGCACTTGCCTTGCAAGCACAAGGTCTGGAGTTCGATCACTGGTAACCACATACAACAAAGCCAGGCATGATGACTCACGCCCACCAGCAATCAGTACCACATACGACAATGCCAGGCGTGGTGTCTCAGGCCTGTAATCCCAGCACTCAGAAAGAAGAGGCAGGAGGATTGCTGAGTTTGAGGCTGAGCTCAGGGCCAGCCTGGACCACTTAGAGAGACCCTGTCTCAAAAAAGAAAAAAGAAAAGAAAAGAAAACAGGGGCTGGGGTGTAGCTGAGTGGTAGAGCACACACTTAGCACAGAAAAGACCCCGAGTTTGATCCCAATCCCACCTCTACCCAAAAAGAAAGCCAAATATCAGTTGTCCGTACATATATGTTTGTTTTGATACACAAAATGCACTATGGGATAAATGGAAGATAACACTGAGCTCACATTTAGGCAAGCAAACTTATAAGTGTACCTACAAATAGAGTATAGCCTAAAATTGAAGCCATAGATGCTGAATTTGGATTTTCTTAATCTGATTCAACATGGAAATTCATTCATACACTTTAAAAGTCTGCAAAACATTTCCGCAAGGGACATTCTTGTCAGTCCCAATTCTGTGAATCAAGGCTCCCATTCATGAGCAAACTGAGACTGGAAGGTTGAACTTCCTTTTGAAGGGGCTATAGCTATTATTAAAAGCCAGAATTAAAACCAAGAAAATTTGGTATTCCATTTAGCACTTCATTAACCAGAAAGTGAAAATCAAGTGTGTATGTGTACTTTGCAGGATTTGATTATTTTGAATATGAGCATATATCTTTTTATGTATACTCTTACACATTTCCAAATGAAATCTCAGGAGCTGTTCCCATGAGTCTTCTGCAAAGTTCCTGAATCCAGATTAGCAAAGAATAAGAGTGTCATGCTACAAAAAGAAACACAAAGACCCAACCTCTGATAGGCTCATGCTTTCAACTAGTGCACCTGTTGTCCACAGCAGAGCTACATGAAGCTCATCAGTTTCGGGTGAATTGTGAAGCACTGATGTTGACCACAAATAACAGATGCACACTGCTTCCTGTTTGATCCACTGCCTACCTGTCTTTGCTTCTGAGTATATCTTTTTGAGAGAAGGAATAGTCTGGATGACTAAGTGGTCTGTGTTTAAGAAACTGAACTCTAAAATACAAAATCTAGCAAACACATCAGTCGCCCTCTGTATAATGTAACATAAATAAATCTCTAAAAAAATGAAACTCCACTCCTCTGTGACTACACTTCAAAATGAAATTGATCATTTTACCTGATTTGGCTTTTTTCCCCTCCCCAATACAACCATCAAGCAATCTGATAATCCAAAAGTGCTCATACATTCCTTGCTAAAATCAATTTTTGGTGTGATAAATTACACTGCCAGCATGAATAAAACCATTTTACCTCAATGTCCCTAGCGGTCTGTGCTGCAATATATTCTAACTTTTGAGATCCATAGTCCCTGGTTTTTCATTCTTTAGAGGTAAAAAGAGAGGTGCAAGCACCTAGTCCTTACATAGCTATAACAGACGGTTACCCTCTTTGAGGCAGACTATCAGCTTTGCTTAACCTAGTATTCTTCTAGGATTTTTTTCTTCAAATGTAGAATAATATACACAGTTTTATCTTAATAGAAATTATTATCTTTATTGGTCTCAAGATATGCCGAATGACACTGTAGCAACAGAAGAAACAGATAAAATCCTCACAACAGCATGTAAGTTAATAAAAACATCTCCTTTTCATCTATAGTTCTGTCTAGCGCTCCTTCCTTCTGCCAACAAGCCATGACTTCCTACTTCATTAAAATAAAGGTACACACTGAAAACAGAATCAAATCAGAGAAAGTGTTTGCCATCATGAAAAATGAAATTATTTGTGAAAAAAAGAGTTTAGTAAGTAAAATACCTAATACTCTACTCGAAATATCAGCAATGAATTACAGTCCAGGTAAAATGACTCAACAGACCCAGATAGGACGTGGTGCTTTTATTACAAGTTTCCAGAAGACGCTGAGAAAGAATTTCAACTTACACACGAAAGAACATAGTAATGCTCTTCTCAAAATCATGATGGCATAGACAATGGATATTTTCCACCTCAACTCATTAACAACTGGATAGAAGCAAGGAAATACTTAAAATCAATATTCAGTATGCTTTAGAAATGGACAATGATATCTTGCTGACCTAAATGTTTAGAAAGGAATTAAAGGGCCATTAGAATTGCAAAGCCTTTCTTTCTCTGGGGCTAGATACACTTCACAAGGTCAACTGAGCACTGAGGTGATGGCTGTGTGTCCCTTGGTGGCACAGCAGGCAGAACAAACATAATTCCAACCAGCTTGCAAGGAGCAGCTTCTCTGGGTGGACACTGGATTCGGGAGAGCCATTCCCCAAACTCACTCTATATTCTGTCCCCTAGGATGAATACACAATGGAATATTGTTGGAATTGTGTTTGGAAAATTATGAAAAATACATGAAGTACCTACTATCCATTTTTAGTATGCTTTCTTTCGGGGAAAATACTACTTTGTGAAAAAGTAGAGAAAAGATGGGAACATATAGCAATTCTCCGAGGGCCTCGCTTTGTTCTGGTGTTTTGTAGAAACACTGTGCTTTCTAGCCCAGAAGGCGCCCTATAGAATCATTTCTGGTTACAACTCAGAGGAATGCTGGTGCAGAAAAGTACGATCCTCTCAGGCTAAACAAATGTCCAAAAAGATGAGCTGGCTCTTCTGTGAAGATGCCCCCTGACGGACAGACAGTGCTGCTACCATCAATGTGGAACTCACAGTAGGTTTTTTTTTTTTTTTTTGAGACAGGGTCTCGCTTTGTGGTTCAGGCTGGCCCTGAGCTCAGCCTCTGACTCACAGCACAGCAATCCTCCTGCCTCTGCCTCCCGAGTGCTGGGATGACAGGCGTGAGCCACCACGCCCGGCACTGTGGTATGTGGTACTGGTTGCTGCTGGGGTGAGTCTCCACGCCCAGTATTGTTATGTGGTTACTGGGGATCGAACCTGGGCCCTTGCGCTTGCAAGACAGGCGCCGGAACCACTGAGCTAAATCCCCGGCCCCACAGTAGTTTTCTTGAAGACAGATTTCAGTGATAAAACTCCGGGCCAGACACACATTTTCACTGGAGTTAAGTGTCACTGCCCTTTCAAGGAGACTTGATAAGAACTCTAGGTCACAAATATTCTTTTGATAATACTCAGTAAGTTAATAAAATGGAGAGTAATAACTTGAAACAGAAGTGAGTTACACGAGGGCAAAGACAGACTCTGATTTTCCTGCCACTGATTAGACTGAGTCCTTGGGACCTGTCGAACCATGATACATTCCTACAGAGTAAAAGCTCCATAGCTTTTTCCCAATTTAAAGATTCAGAAAGCTTAGGAAACTAGGAGACGGAGGAAAGTGTGATGATATTTCAAAAAAGAGATAACTATGATATTATACATATATAATAACATGAATATATTGCTTCTGTCTCAAAATATATTTTGTAAATGTAAATAGGAAGTTAATTCAAGATTTGGCCCCAAACAAAAAAACTTACTTAGAAATATATATTCCTCTTTTTGGATATTTTCTATGGTATAAGATACAAAGGGAGGAATGAGAAGCTAACAAAGAATGAGCAACAGAATGGAACTTATGGAAATGTGTGTGTTTGTGTGTGTGAGTGTGTGTGAGAGAGATTAAGTTGGTAATAATTATAGTTAATAACAGTGGTTAATGTTTAAAGTATAGTAAAGGCATTAGGACACTGCTGGTAAATTGTCACACATGTGGATTGAATTCCTGAAAAGAGGATGACACTGCAGCCATTCAAAAGCTTCAAGCCAAAAAATAACACTCACAGAGGGAACAACTGAAGAGGAAATATGAATGACAATTTTGGAGAAGCTGAGTTTAGGTATTTACCAGGTAGTCTAAAACATATTGGACTGGCTGAACTACATGTAAGCTATTAGGATTCTCAAAGCACATTTTTGAAAAGCAGTATGAACCAAATTTTCTTCCTTAAAATGTGAGTCATTGTTATAGAATTAACTCTTTAAACATATCAAATTCCTTAAATTTATACATTTTCTGATTTTTGCCAAAGGAAAATTATCATGTTAGAGAAAAGAGTTTACCTGGTGTTAGAAAGAGATACTGCAACCCCAAGCTACCATTAAGAGTATGACGCTGTTTGAGCATGGCGACTTTGTTTTGTGAAGAGAAATTCAGGGAATCAGGACACAATCATACTGGAACAAAAGCTTTGGAGTAAAAATATAATCAAGGAGTAATAAAACCTACTTTACTTGGATCCTGAGTCCAAAGGCAGTCCATATAATGCAGACTTTACAAAGTGCGGAGTGGAAAATGTGCCAGAACCATGGAGTCGTATGCAGATTCCTTGTAGTAAACAGATGGTGACTATGAAAACCACGAAATTTAATGAGCCTAGAGCAGCCTTGTAAGGGAGCCGGGCTCAAGAGAGTGGTGACCGGATGCCAGTCGCTGGCCCCATCTTGATCATTTGCTTCTACTTTAATGGCTTCCACAGATGAGCAGCACATTCTCAGGGGGCTTGGAAAGAAACTCCTTGGCTGAGCGGTAGGTACCTGGGACTTTCAGAAACTTTGTTTTCAATTTAAACTCTCTTCCTCTATGCGCCTGAAGGCGCTATCCTGCCCACCAACAGGAATCCAAGATTCCAAAGATGACTTCTTTTGATACACAGTGTTAAGCTCTAGCCCAGTTATTAGGAGGACAAAAGGGGAAAGAACTCTTCCCAAATCAAACTCCTGTGAGATGTGTGGAAAGCCACCCAGTGACTGGTTTCTCCACCTCTGCGGACAGCTCAGTTCTGCCCAAGAATCTGGTTAAAGCTGAAGCTGTTGGCATTGCCACGTGCTGAAAGTGTCCATCATCACAGGGAATATTAGCTTCATATGTATGTTTCTTACACATATCTTGATATTACACCCAATCCATGTAACCGCAAATGTATCCCCATAGAAGTGCAAGCAAACACAGACACACATGTGCGCAGCAATTTTCAAATGAGCAGAACTAAAATCACAAGACTTTTCAAGGTTCACTAAGGTAAAGACTTCCCCTTCAGGAAAGTATTTTTTAAGCAAAACTGTAAATGGGTCTTTGTGACTTGAAAAAAAGAAACTCAATAAGGTAAAGAGTCAGACAAATGCTGAAGAAATAAACCTGAGAGACAAACTCAGTTAATGGCACCGACCATCTCGAGCACCCTGAAGACTCTTCCAAACTGGTTTCCAAGCACTCTTCTCCCAAAGCGACTGGACATATTTACCAGGGATGGATGAACCAGTCTGTACGGCTTAGAGTGAACTGCTGGTGCGAACATGGCCCACAGCTACATGGCTGCATGAGTATGGACAGAGTACCACTGATACATGGGGTCCAGGGAAACCCACAGGAATCACAAACACCCTTACTCCTACTAGCACTGTTGGAGTTGAAAGAGACAGGCATCTAGAGCTATGGTTTATTTATTTATTTTTTTTTAGGTTTTTTGAGACAGGGTCTCGCTTTGTAGTTCAGGCTGGCCCTGAGCTCAGCCTCAAACTCGCATCACAGCAATCCTCCTGCCTCTGTCTCCCGGGTGCTGGGATTACAGGCGTGAGTCACCACGCCCAGCACTGTGGTATGTGGTACTGGTTGCTGCTGGGTGTGAGTCTCCATGCACAGTATTGTTATGTGGATACCAGGGATCGCACCCGGGTCTTTGTGCTTGCAAGACAGGCGCTGGAACCACTGAGCTAATCCCTGGCCCTCTAGAGCTATGTTTTAAACCACACATACAACAATAAACACACACACACAAACACACACACACACACACACACACAGAATTCATTATGACTGTGAGCACAACAGGATGCTGACCCACGGTGCTCCCCAAATACATGGTACCCACTCATTTTTCCAACACTGAAACAACAGCTGGTGCTGTTCAGGTGATGAAGTTGAAGAAGTCAAACACTGCCTGCCTGCAAAGACCTTGCAGTCTGGACAGAAAGCCTGGTGACGGGTGACACCGAGGCCTTGGGCCAGATGCTGTGTGATAGATGAGAGGTGCTCTGCAGGCCAGGAGGAGTCTCACAGGAAGGAGATGCAAGAGCCAGCCTTCTGAAAGTGATCCGTGTTTATATACACACAAGAACAGTCTAAAACGCTGGCAGAATGGCAGTGGCCTTGGGATCCTGGAAGAAGTTGGGGGCTTCACAGGGAGCTGCTTCACTCGCCGAGTCCATTTTACCAAATGTGATGCTGCACAAGCTAGCTTTGAGCACACCAGGACTCTGCACCCTGATTCCCTGGTCCCTCAGAGAAAGATACCCCCAAAAAGAGCAAGTTCTAAGTTACTACTGGGTGATATAGCACATGCACGCTGAAGGCTCCTTTCTAAATATTAAACTATAATCCTTTTCCATGAAGTAATCAAATGGCTAAAGTTTCATCACAGTAAGCCAGGGGAAAAACAGCTGTCTTAATATTATGTGTGGTTTGGCTGATCCACTCATGTTAGCTCATTAAGACCCACAAAACTCTGTACATTTTCTTCTAGCTCCTCAGGAATTGGATGGAACCAACTTCAAAAATACATTAAAATAATCACCTTTCAATAACTCCACTTGTCAGCTAAAGGTCATTAGAATGATGAGTTTATGAGCAATCTGCATGGCTTTTAATTGAACGTGTCAGCTGGCAGATGAGGGAAGTGAACAGGGTAATGTGTGCTTTATATCGGTTTATTCTCTAGATGAGAAACTGAGGCATCAGACTCATGTCCACTGCAGCTCCAACAATCTCCTTTTGCTCCCCCACCCCTCACTGGAGACAGTAGTAGTTTTCTAACTGGACCCTGGTCCTCCTGCCTTCTTCTGTAGCCCTCATTGGCCCATAATGGTTCATAGCCCTGGTAAAGATGGTCTAAAATGCCTTCCTACCTATGGGATAAAGTCTATATTCTAAATTCCCTGTGTCCATCTGCTCTGCAAGCTGTGGACACACATGAGAAGCTGCTTGCCCACATGTGGTATCTGCCCAGTCCTGTGGCCCATCTTCTTGCTACCTCACCCTCGGGTGGGCTTCAGTATTCTGTGCAAAGCATCTCCGTATCAGTTCTTTGGAGCAGAGGTCAGTTTTAAGACTTCCCAGAATGCGCCGTGAAACTGTCTCCAGAATGCATTGTGAGACTCTGTTCTCAGTGACCAGGGATCTCACTGGACTCTGCTCTCCACTGCTCTCGGCTCAATGGGGGAACATTCTCTGTCTAGAAGTCTTTCGCACCTTTCACAGAGAGCACCTCGGTCCTTGTCAACTGAGAAGTGGCCCCTGTGACAGTTGCCCTGCATTCTCTATTTTTGGAGCCAGGCCAACAGGTGGCCTGGCATCGAGGAGGAAGCAATGCTGGGCAGACACACAGACAGGGTGTCGGTGCCACTCGGAAAGGAGCAGCACCTTGGGGAAAAGCCTCTGCAGCGCCAGGCACTAGGTGGCTTTGGGGCTTGTTTGTAGCAAGTGGCTTCTAAGGTTTGTTTCCTCCTCCAATCTTTTGTTTATGGAGGCGGGTAGGGGGAGACCTAGTAAAACTGCAAACACTTGACCGAGTGGCACTATACAATTTGCTAAAGTAAGTGAAGATGGAGGTGTGGCCTGCAGGAGCCCTGGGCAGACGCAACCGCTCAGTCCGCGTGAGTGCCCTGAAACTTGGCAATTTGAGTCAAACCAAACTGACCCTATCTCTTGTCAGTGTCTGGGCGAACCCGAGTAGAATTCCAGTGGGGCCGGCCAGAAGCAGTCAACAAGGTTGCACTTCTAGAGCGAGAGGCTTCCGTGGACAGACCAGCACTATCACAAGGGTGCCTGGCTTTGCTCTGCGTGTGCCAGACACAAAGCCCACCCTGCCCTCCCCGCAGGGGCTACGGAAGTGCTTCTAGAGTGCCTGCTCCATGAATCAATCGTCATTTTCTCGAACAAACTGTGGTTCAGTTTACATTTATAACAGGCTGCAGCGAACATAGCAGCCTATCTCGAAGCCAAGATGGTGTCCTCTGGCAGACAGGGTTCTATAAACACTGGCACCTAATTAAATCAGGTTCCAAGGGCCCTTTCCACTAGGCTGTTGTAGACTCGCTTGGTTTTTTTCCCTTTGAGAAAGAGTATCCTCATACCGACCAACTCCATATCCAGTTTGAAAAGGTTTTTTTTCCCCTAAATTTTAATCTACTATATGATCATAAGTAAAGTTTTTCTCTTTTCTTTGATGAGATGATTTTTGGGGGGTAGCTGAAGAAAGAAGTCGAGTCTGGCAAAGAACTCAGTTTCTTCATATTCTATCTTTTAAAAAGTAAGTTTATAATAAATTCAATGAAGGACATCTTAGAAATCTCCCTCTCCGGGATGAGTAATAGCTTTGGATTTGAATTTCTGTTAGTGAGGTGGGAGGCGGTGCCGTAGTGGAAAGAATGGCCATGAATGATGAGGGAGCGAGACATCAGCTCTAAAACTTGCTAGGAAGAGACATCAAGCAACCCAGAAACCACCCGCCACGCCGCGTGAAGCAGAACTGACAGAAACAAAGCAAATGGGACAGGACAGTCCCAGTGGTTGCATTGCCTGGCCACGATCTGTATATTTGAGATGTAATTTGATGTATTTAGCCATTTAACCAACAATTACAGAGATTGCCCATGTGTGAAGGCCTCTAGGGCAGGAACTGGCAGAGATACAGGATTCTGTGCAGTGTTTGGTTTGTACTCTCAGAAATCACCACCCAGCTGGGAAAAGCAGACAGGTGCAGCGACCGGTACAATTCAAGCGGCTCCACTACAAGCCACGACGGAAGTACCAAGCACTAAAACATCATCAGTGCTGTATCAGGGAAATGATGCTTCCTGTAAGGGCCTCATTTCTCAGAAGTCTGATTTATTATTCAAACTGATCTTTGGAAACCAACATTTCATCCTTGAGCAAAAAATCAATAATTGAACAAAAGGAGCAAGAGATGGGTGAAAAAGAAAAAAGAAAAGAGACTGCGGAAAATGGATATGTCTGTGCTGTGCTCTCTTGTTCAAGAAACTTTCATTGGTCACCTGCTAGGACTGGATTGGTTCTTGTTCATGAGGAAACAAACCAGTTTTAGCTGGCCCTGTGCAAAGAGCAAGTGGATTTGCTGAACCTCATGATATGATCAACAGTGCTTAGGATGTGTAATTTCAAACTCATCCAGGCTGAAAGCAGGAAATGCAAAGAGGACTGTCCTTATAAGGTAGTTTATAAAAAGTAGGTACTGGATTTACATTAAAGGTAAGGCTGGGAGCACACATAATAGCAGCTCAAATCCAACCTGGCCACTTACTGTTCGCTGAGACTGAGATTCATCACTAGGTGGCTTTCTCTCCTCAGTGGTCTTTCTTGTTGTTTGCTTTGTTATTCAGCTCAGAGTGTTGGGGGCATGAAAATGGGAAAAGCACAGCTCCAGCTCCGGTTGGGTTTCATTAGAGCAAATGACATCATTCCAGCCTTTAACACTGCAAATGAGACGGTCAATCCCCACATAGCAATGGTTGTTTTGAAGAATATATGACATTAGTTTGTGAAGATGGCTCAGTCTGACGGACAGCAGAAAGTAAAGACTTGCTAATTAGTATTATTCCCTCCCACAGTACAGTATTTAGAACACACAACATATAAAATGCAGATAAAAGCTGTGGTAATAAACATAACCAGCACTTGCTGTGGCCCTTCTGAAGGTGGAAAATGGGCCTTCACCCCAAACTGGGTTCCCATGTGGAGCTGATGGCACCATCACATGCCAAGAGTGGGGGAAGCTGGTTGTACACACAACAAAGCCTTCTGCAGAGAGTAGAAAATGGTCTAAGAGCAAGGAGAGGAGACTGAGTTGGGTTTTCTGTTAGTTCTGGAGTGGAATGCAGATGAGGATTCCTTCCGTGGCGTCCTGCTGACATGGAGGCAGCACTGGGCTTTTCTGACCAGCTTCCTCACATGCCGAGGGAATTTAAATGGTATCTGCAGTCACTCAACAGGAAATGCAATCAGACCCTTCATTTCAGTTATCTCCAAATCCTCCAGACTAGGCCACACGCAGCTCACAGAAGGGAATTCTGCCCTCCTAACACAGGACTCCTGTGCTTTAATTTTCAGAAAACTACATCTACTTCAGACACAGAAATACATGTGCGTGTGAGTACTTCATGTCCTTGGATTCATTTTTGTTGAAAACAAGTAAATATCACTATGATAGAAGAAAGAAAAAGGGAACACTCTTCTAATACATCCTCGTTGTGACTTGCAACCAAAAAGCTCAGAGAAAGAGGAGTTTGTGAGTTGAAAAGATTTACCCAGAGAGTTGTCTCCACACTGCGTCTGACAGAAGTTACCATCCCACCTGCCATGCACCATCCTATCACCTGAGAAACTCCAAGGCAACCGACCTATCAGAAGCAACCACACATTTCACTTCACCTAGGTGCTGCTGGTCATCCTGCTGGGTTTAATGTGCTCATCGGTGAACATTGATGAGCATGGGCCAGGAACTTACGCCATTGTGTCATTAATGCTCCCATAAGGTGGTTGCTACACTATTATTACCCACTTTGACAGGCAAGGAAACAGGACAGATGGAGTCTAGCTGATCATTCGGTACCGTAATATAAATATGTAAATTTAACAATGTCTTCTTTTGCTTCACCATCCTTCTCACATACACGGACTCACTGACATATTAAATGTTATTTCAAGTGACTGAGAGGAGGAAGGTGCATCTCACTGATTCCGGGAGATACAACAGATACAAAAAGTAGAGTACCAGACAGACTTCTTCTGCTGGAAAGGGTAATGAATCAGCAGACAACTGACACCAACAAGTGCACTGGGAACCAAACAAAGTAAACACAGGGACATGATTTCCCATCATACAGGTCAAGTATCAAATTAGAAGAGTCAAAGCAGCCAAGCGCCAAATTTAAGACTGCAATTCCAATTCTGAAGAAATATAGCTAGAAAATAAGTTTATTTTTCTTCACAGGATCAAGCCCTTAAACTCTTCAGCATTTTGTACTGTATAATCATAATCAACTTTTAGAAACCATTGAATTCTCTAGGATAAAAGATGTTGTGGTGAAGAATAAACAATAGCCTGTTATATCTTTATTAGTTCCTTCAAAACAGAAATTCCTGTTCAATTTTTAAACATCTCTTCATATCGAATGGAAAACATTTTTCATATGAACCTTACAACAATAATTTAATTTCTGAAGCAATCCTAATACTTTAATTTTTTATTTAATATTCCTAAGAGTCCAAGCATCACTCTTTATAATTCTGGACATCTATGTGATCTTGAATATATCTACTAAATAATTGCATAAATCTCTAAAATAATTATTGCGTTTTCCTCTTGTCTGTAGAGTTTGCATTTTCAAACAGACAACATGAGTGGCAGCATCGATTTGAATCCAAGAACATAGCTCATTATTTTGCTATGAACCAGACAATTTCTCCATGCATTTAAAAAATTCATATACAACAAAGTGAAGAGAAAATAGAATTCTATATAATTACAATGAGAGTTTTTAAAAAATCATATCGATTGGACAAATATGATTTTAGCATCCAGATATCTATTTTCTGTGTGAAGCTATAGTTTGTCTAGTGAGAGAATTTTACCCATAGCTTCAAAATTGACACATCAAAAATATGTATTCAGACAGACTTGGCAGTTGTTGTCTGTTGTTTTCAAAGCCAAGTTCCTCATCAAACTTGATATAGGCTTTACATGCACCTGTAAACACCATATAGGAATTTAATCAGGTGGGAAAGATCATAAGAGGGTACAAAAAGATCTGGTGGGAAAATAAGAAGCTCCTAAAAGTTGTCAGGAGTGTTTGCAAAATTGGAATCGAAGCTTAAAAGATGTCTCCATTATCTCAGTGCCATTATATGAGAAATCTACTCGGCAAGGGGCTTTGAGAAAATCACAGGGCCCAAAACAGGGTTATCTTCACAAACTGGATAATTGGCTGCCATCTGTAAATTAGGATTTGACCAAATAGCTATAGACAATGACATAAAAAGGTGATACATTGCAAAAAGTAAGCTTTACTAAATAACGAGGATTAGGCTTCGGTTCTAAGCAATGCTCTGCTCTATATTACTGGAGGAGTTTGGCATGAGCTCCAAGCTTCTTCTCACACACATCAGTGCTCTCCTGTCTTTGACACAGCAAGCTGTGCCTCGTCAGTGTTAGGACACCCACCATCCTGCCGTCCTGCCTCGCAAATACTCAGAAGTCCCCACACCCTCGGAGCTCGACAGAACGAGAGGCACCTCTCAGCGCAACAGGAAGCATTAATAAATATCTATACAAACCTTTTGGATTGAACCAAAATTAAACAACACAACTTGCCTCAGGTTTAAGAAGGAGGCTTTATTATTTAAGATAGTTTTAAAGGAAGTCTGAAAGTTTCAGTTGTTGGAAGACTTTCACTAGTGAGAAAAAAGCTGAAAGAAAATAAGTTCCTAACATATTTTAGCTTACTATTTTAGGTACTGTAAGTCAACCCAGTGAGATCCAGCATGAATACGCACGCATTCGCAGTGTCATTTCCACACTATCCAAACATGGGAATATTCTTATCTCCCTACATCATCCAAATTAAATGTATAGTTGTTACAATGTGTTCAAAATAGAAATAAAGCATAAATCGACAACTTACAGAGTGACAAATTATCAGATTTACATGCAGGTTTTACAGGGCTTGTAATATGGCAAGTCAGATGGTAAAACCTGGTTATAAAAAAGAAGAGGTACAAGCAGCTTCAACAAATGTTACTATCTGTTCGGTTAACGATGCTTAAGATATTTAAATTCTCAGCTAGGATTGTTTTGGAAAATAGACTCAATCCACAGCAAAATATACCTCAAGGGATAATATTACCTAAAACAGAAATAGTAATAAGAAAAGATGGATGGTGGGCTGGAGATTAGCTCAGTGGTAAAGCGCCTACCTAGTATATGCCGGGCCCTGGATTCAATTTCCAAAACCAAAATAAAGAGGAAAAATAAATTAGAAGGACACAGAAACAGCAATAAGATGGGTTTTAGATGGACACAAGTTAAAATAGGTTAAAGAGAAGAAGAGAAGCAAGGGAAAGAAGAGACATCAACTAAAGTGAAGTCAGGATACGTGAACTTTTCAACAGCATTTTTGCAAATGCATTATTAATAGAAAATACCAATATACATTTGTGCAGAGAAATAATGCCTTTAAGAGACAACCATTTTCTACATTAAACACAATCTCAAAATTCATCAAAATTCTTCACTGAGTTACACCTATGTCAGTGCCAATGTGTTAAAAGACACTTGCCTACTTTTAAGTGGTTAGGGTAGAATGAGAAAAAATGATCACAGACTCTACAGTTGAATGACCAAAAGCCTGTAAACAGATGGCAAAATATTTCCAGAGATTTAAAGATAACTTGGCCTTGCTGTAGGGAAATCTATGAAAAAAACTAACTAGTAGAAAGAACTAATGTGACTACTTAATTCTTTTACTTTTTTCTATCCGTGTGTCTAAAAGTATAGACTTTGTAATTATATAACAGATATGTATTGGGAGTTTTTATCTATATTAGTACTCTAGTAAAATAAACTAGCATAATTTTTGCTATAGACCAGAATCACTTTCACATTGTTTACAAAGGCCTCGCCTGCCACACCTACCACATATCCCTGAACCCCGACTGCTTCTATAGAAAAATAACTACAATTTTAAATGTTTGCATTTTAAAATTGAAACTCATAAATTCTTTAAGACTCAAACAGGTGACTTGAACTGTACCTGTAATGAAGACAGTAACACAGCTACACAACTGTCCAGAGGGTGGATTAACGGCTCTCCAGCTACCGTGAGGTCACAGGTACAGCTCAGTGGGACGGCGCTGATCTAGCAGTACAAGGCCCTGTTTCAGTTCCCAGCACCACAGAGACAGACAGGAAGTTGCTTCCGGTCGGGTAAACTTTCTCTGCAGCTCCCTCAACTCCTCAGCCTTCCAGCTCAGCTCCTATGTCCTTCCCTGAATCCAAGAAGTATCACAAGGACACGAATCTCATCCACGTTCCTGTCCCTCCCTGGTAACTCACTCTGCGTCCCCGCTGCTCCCTCCTCTTGGCTACTGGCCCTTCTTTTTGGGTCCGAGTCAGGACTCTGCCTGCAGCTGGGCAGCCGGAGCATCACTCAATGGCTGCTGCTTCTACCCTCTGCTCCATCTGCTACCTCCAGTCCCTGAGTTGCTTCTGAACCCTTTGGATATTCTGCTCCATTCTGATACAGCATTTCTCAGCAATGAGTCTGCTGACTACCTTGTGTTTAGCCTCAAAGCTGTGAGTTACAATGTCGCTTCCTTAACTCACACCGGCTCTCCCAGGTCAGTTTCTGATGGGGGGCAGGGCACAATAACATTTTTAATAAGTTGCCAAGATGTTCCTTAAGCACATTTTGGGAATATCTCCTCTAAGCCCTCAATACCCAGTCGCAGGTATAGAGAGCTTCTCAGGCATAGGTGTTTTTTTTTCCCTCAAAGTCCTCTGCATCTTCTCCAAGACCCCCAAAACAGCTCCTCACTTTCAACCCCAAGCCCTTTCTCCCCTCTTCTCTCAGAGACCCCTTCCTGCCTTTCTCAGAATCTCTCTTATCCTGTCTTCACTGGTGACGTCATCTTCAGTGACACCCCCCCCCCAGGCCTTTCTTTGTATTCCATTCCTCCTTGCTTTCTCCTTGTGAGTAGACTGTGTGGTTGAGTCTTGCATTTTCTGGATCTTTTTCAACTGTTTAAAATCATGTTGACTTTGTCTCTCAAGGAACGCATCCTCTTGTGACTTGTAAGACTTCCACCCTGACAGCTCACAAATGTGTTTCTCCACATTTCTCCCCTACATTCTGGCTACACAGCCCAAATGATCTGACATTTACATCCCTTTGTTTATGTGCTGCTTCTCCTACTCTCCATGCCCAAATTATATGATGATTCTGTGATGATTAATGTTGAGTGTTAGCTTGCCTGGACTGAGGGATGCCTTGGTAATCTTATAATATATTTCTGGGTGTGTCCATGACTCAGTTCTCAGAAGGTATTCATTTGTGAGTCTGTGGGCTCAGTGAAGTAGATCATCTGCCCCAGGGGAGGGGAGATCACACAACTCACTAGAATCAGACAAGAGGGTGGAGCGAGATCATGTCTGCTTTCTGCTTGAGCTGGGACGTCCACCTTCTCCTGTGCACTATCCTATGTTCTCTTATAGACACGGTGCCACACCATGTCCCGGCAGTCACCCAGAAAGCCCTAGATCTGGCTTGGGAAGACCTATAGTTACAGTAGGAGATAAGCAACAGATAGGAAATGAAGGCAGCACAGACAGTGGTAGGTACTTGTCTGAGTCACTTCCCCAATACTGGGATAAAATACCTGCCCTGCGATTTACAGGAGAAGTTTAGTTTTCGCTCATTCTTCTGCTGACATTCAGCCGGATCCAGCGCAGAAGCAGGTAGTATAAACTGACGGAGAAAAGCTGCTCATTTCACCACAGTCAGGAAGCAGAGCACACAGAAGCCCAGGAGGGAGCTGTGCCTGTTAAGTCACACCTCGGCGACCTGCCTCTGTGGACAGGCCCTGCCTCTTCGAGACACGTGAAGCTGTGGATTCATCAAGACCTTGATCCACCGACGAATGCAGCGCCCCGTGACCCAGTCACCTCTCCAAAGCTTACATCTGAGCACGTGGGCCTCTGCGAGCCGCCCAAGCTCTAGACTGTAACAGTCCCGCGAGAGCATTACAGATAAAATGCTGTAATGTTTAGGGACAAAATAGGGAGATGTCCCATCAGACAGGCCCTACACACGTGATATGCGGTGAAATGTGTCATACTGAAGCCAGGTATTTCTCTGGGAAATACAAGTTATGAATGTATTTTTCAGGGAAGTAAAACTTGAAGATTTATCCGATGAGCTGATTAGCAAACTAAATATGCATTTCTGTCAGATGTGAATACATTTTTGCTCTTGTTCCCCAATGTTTTTTGTAAAGAAAAGAAAACTGCTTTTCTGAGAATAATCAGGAAAATTAAAAGAAATGCTGAGGTGGTTTAAATATAAAAATATTTTATAACATTGTGTAAGCAAAACAAGCCATATTAAGCTTCCATAGTGAGATTACATGCAATACCAAGTGCCTATGGGACCGCTGGTGTAGAAAACAAAGAAAGAAAGTAAATTCAAAATAACAAAAGGTGGTTTGTTATAAAAATCGCCTTCTATTTTCTCAAATTATTTCAAATCAGAGACCAAAGCACATTTATGAATCAAGGTCTAGAATGCACATGAACCTAATAAAGAAGCAAAAGACTATGGCTGGAATTGCATTTTGGTAGCAGAAAGCACTTTGGGAATTTTCTTATTTGCAAGGCTGCTGTAAAGTTTGTTTTATTCAAAATATTTACTTCTGTTTCCATTTATCCCTATTCAGTAAGTCTCTTCCAAGACACAATGACACGTTTTTTTCAATTTTAAAGAAGTCTTTAGTAGTTTTTCAATCTGTTAAGCACATATCCTCAGAGGAACAGAAAATGGTGAAACTATTTAAAGAGTTTCATGAAACTTCTCCTTTCCCTGATGTTGTAATCCATCCTTTCATCTGCTTTATCTAACCAGTTCCACTTTTGTTTCTACTTTGTCCCCTGCTCCCCACTGAGACACAAGTCCCTCCTTCCTGAGTGCTGATGGAGCTCAAAACCTCTCAGGGAGGGT
This sequence comes from Petromus typicus, assembly GCA_004026965.1. NCBI lineage: Eukaryota > Metazoa > Chordata > Mammalia > Rodentia > Petromuridae > Petromus > Petromus typicus. Next base: position 22,620 of record PVIR01006982.1, read on the forward strand.
TAAAAACTGGACATTGCTTGTCCTTCCCTTAAATTCAAGAACTGGATGTTTAGCATCTCAAGTTGTCCCACTTCTGGAGATAAAGAGTGGCAAAGAAAGATGTAAAATGAGACAAATCTTCCTGTGTGTTCTTTTAAGAATCAATAAAACCAATGTTAAGCAAGCAGAGCCCAAGACCAACCACACACAGAAATTACCTAGGATTTACTATACGGGGAGAATATTTCTTAAGGCAGAAACAGCCTCAGATATTCCAGAGCACAGTGGTGAGGGGGAACTTACAAAGAGGCAAAGGAGGAAGGGGATACATGGGGAAAACTGGCATGGGAGTTTTCAAAGTGGGTCCTAGAAGGAAGATACCCTAAGATTCTGCTAACGTGATGCAAGGCGGCTGTGCAGCATGAAGTGCAGCGATCAGAGAGGTGAGGCCAGACAGGGCCCTCTGTCTCCGCCTCCTTCAGTCCACCCCCCAGGGAACACCTGCGCCTCTACAACTGCTTGGCCAGCAGTAGACTTAGACAAATTCCCAGCTTTCATGGGTCATGTGAAAGAATAAAGAAAAATAAAATACTAATCCATGATGTTTCTTCTTTAAATTCCTACAGTGGTGCTTGCCAAAAGTTTTTCAGCCTGACACTGATCTTCCACTGCACCCTGATTTCCATCCTACTATTCATATAAATTAAGTTCGGACTTGAGCACACGCACACACGCACATGCATGCACACACACACATCTCAATTGCACACATCCTGCTTCCTCCCCATGAAGCCCCATCCTAGCTATCCTGACTTGCTCTGTGAATGTCCGTATGTCCTAAGGTGCTGTGCAAACACCACATCATTCTAAGTGCTTTCCTGAGGCCTACTCCGAGTGCACCAGATAAAACTAAGCACTTGCCACATAGTAGACTTTAATGTGACTCTGAAGTTATCAAGGGAATTCAGATATGATTCATCTGCTTAAAAAGCTTACAGTCTTGCAGGGAAGGCCAAATGTAAAATGAAATAATTACACAGTAACATCACTGCTAAGTGTGAAGGTACATAATACGTTCAGAAGTCGGACTTAGGAGAAAATTTTGAGACCTAACCTGGCCATAGCAGAGGCTTTAGTCTATAAGGGACAGTAAGAAATAAATTAGTCCAGGAGGCTGCGGGCTAATTTAGCAGCCATTGCAGAGGTCCTGACAGGCGGGAGAGAGATGGCATGCTGACGCAGGTGGCATTTTAGAACTGCTGGGCAGCAGCAGGAGAAAACCAGGGAGCCAGTGCCGTGTGAGCTCCCTTCAGCTTCCTGTCCTGAGGCGCAGACTTCCTGTTTTATAAAAGCACCTTCTTGTCAGCCATGAGAGCTGTTCATGCCATTAAAGGGGAAGACAAGGCAGGAAGCCTGCAAAGAGTTAAGCACCAGATGAGCCAGAAAATGGCAGCCTGTGCTGAAGCTGGTGCGTGTTGGCAGGTACTGGGCATTGCAGCTGAGAGCAGGAGCACTTACCAAATAGCTGGAGAAGATACCACAGAGTTCTGAAAGCCAGGAGCATTTGGAAAGAGCAGAGTTCATCAAGAAATGTTTTCTGCCTAGTTCCTCCAGCTGGCTTTTCAGAGCAACTGCTTCATCTCAGTAATACTCAAGTGAAATGAGGAAAACACAAAATTATAGGCTTCACCAACAGAAAATGTGCGTGAAACCTCAGTATTCTTTAATATGTATCAAAATTATTTTTCCAAGTCTGGTGCTGCCAAGGAATCCATCATGGTGTCTGAGGCATCGCCACAACACTGGGGAAAGGATTCTGGGTTCCAAAAATGTGAAGCCCCTTTCAGCCTCTGCAGAAAAGAAGGTGAGCTCACACCTTGGCTGTGATGCCAACAACGAGGCGTGGTACGTGGAGAACGCACACCACTGCCAGCCATGAAGAAATGGGCATGTGTGTGCAGGGCTGAGGGGTTTCAGATGATGAGGGATGACAGATTTCCCTCCCTCTCCTCCCACTCAAAGCTGAACTCCACCAGGAGGGACCTCGGCCCCTCATGCTCAAGCCACCACAGGGACTATATTACATTCCACAGAGGAAGAACCCCTGCCAGTGTCATCAACATTACTGGTCAATTGCCCTTCAAGTAAAGAATGTTCTACTGTGCCAGAAGGAGAGGGCAGAGAGATTGGAGCACAAGGACTCCAAGAGTTCTGAAGGTTGAGTGGGCATGTGACAGAGGGTACTGGCAGCGTGAGCAGAGTGCAGAATAGCCGCTGGCTAGGGAGGAAAAGTCACCTCACACTCACAATTTCAAGGAACTGAACTCTACCCTTGACTTGAGTGACCTTGAAGTAGTAGGTTCCCCACCCGCTCCAGAAGGGCTATGGCTCAGGCAACACCCTAATTTTGGTTTGTCCGACCCTAAGCAGAGGACCTAGAACAGCGCATCACAACTCCTGAGCCATGGAACTGATCTGCTCATAAATGGATATTGTCTCAAGCAGCACAGCTTAAAAGATTATTTGTTATAGTGGCAACAGAATATGGATGTACTCTCTAAAATATATTATGTGACATGAATCAATTGCTGTACAGAAAGATTAAAATGAATAAATACTTCATGGTAATGTGACTGCATAAAACAAGTGAGTGGACCAAGGAACAAAAGTTTCAGAAGATGAACGAACGTTTAAAGAATGGTAGATTCAGGAAAGGCTCCCTGAAGCATGGGCAGCGCCCAGGCAGAATCCTTGCCCTGCTGTTCTGAGACCTCATTCCTCCTCCAAACCAACAGAATGCTTTATTTTCTAATAGCAGAAATATCATGAACGCATGCATTCAGTTGAGCTTTAATCCATTATCCATCCAGCCCAGGGTACATTGCAGTGGCTGCTCTACAGCAAGCAAAGGCATGACTGCCACATCCGCACCAGAAACCCAAGGCCAAGCAAGGCCATCGAGCTGCGGTTCCACTCCTCACTCTGCACTCTGGACAAAGAACAGTAAGACTTGTGGGTGGCCCACGACGTCAGACAGGACAAGGCAGCTTCAGCCCAAAAGCTGAATCAGTTTTGGCTCTAAACACTCAAATTAGACCAAAGAATGTGAAGCAATTAAAATATAAAGCAAAATGACTTAATTTTAAAATAAGAGAAAAGCACACTACCGAGAGTAAATACTTGACTGAGACTCTCTTCAGCTAGGCAGTCAAGTTGGCGAGTGCATTTTCCTTTGTGATTGTCAAAAACAATTCTGTTATATAAACATCTCTTGGTTTCATGAGCGTAGAACTGACCAGAGTCTGCTCTTGGGACACTGGAGTCACTTGAGCAGAGTGTGCTGACTCTTAAGTACAATTGCTGTCTACGAACCCAAGCAAGTGGTCAAAGGCATTTCACATTACAGGATCCTCAGTCATGTGCATTAGCTCAGAACAGCCTTGCCTCCAGGGGCCAGCCACAGGGGTAACCCTGGAGGCCAAGAGACAAGAGGGGTTGACAGAATTCTGAAGAAGTAACCAGGGAATTCAACAACTGACAGCGTTTTACGCGCTTCTTGGTACTCTAACCAAGCAGAGAAGTTCAGGAGCCTACCGCAGGCAGTCTGTATAGCAGGAAACATTTCCTTTGGTAGATGATTATAAACAGAAGACTCTTGAAACAGCTCACTGCCAATTGGACCCTTTAAATATTTATATTCTGCTGGCTGACACAGACCCATTGTTTAGGATTGTAGTTGCTTCAAGCAAGCTCCTAACTAGAACGACACATAGGGGTTAGTCAGGGACCCTGGACAGGCTACTGCGCATCGCAGAGATACAGAAGTGACTCTGCTCAAGAAGTGACAAGGTCAGCTGTGAAGCCAAAGAACACTTGTCTTGCTGTTGGCTTCCTCCTTATTATTTGTTCTTGCCTCCATGATTTATTCAATTTCTTCATGGCCACTATTGCATGTGAAATGGAAATATTCTCAACATTTCAGCATGGGATATTTTCACTGTTCCTAGTGCCAGTAAGTGTGAGAAAAAAAATCTCTGCTTCATAGCTGGTTAGGATGTTGACAGTTTTCTGTTTGGTCTCCAGATTAACCCAAAACATGGAGCTGGCAATAATGATTTGCCTGTGCCAGTACGTTGACAGTCATATGACTCAGGACAGTCTCATCCCAACTGAATGTCATAGATGGTTCCTTTTCCTTGCTCCAAATACAATTATGCTCCTGATTAATAACCAGTGTGGAACTCAATCCCCAGAGCAATGAAGGGTGAAGCAACCACTGCAAAATTTGTTTCCTAACCATTAAAAAAGGAATTAACCAAACACAGAGGAGATGGCAAACATTCCGAGAACGAAGGGCGAGTGGGCTCGCGCAGCCAAGGCCAGCTCAGCATCACATGAGGGACGAAATGCCAAGCCCCGACTCCGAGAGGAGAAAACCCCACCCTCTCGTTAGCACATTCAAGTTACATCATTCACAGCAAGTAAGTAGTTCACTGCTCGGTTGGGGTAGGGCTCAAGAAAAATACTGTCTTATTTTCCTTAGTGTTCGAAGGAGTTGCCTCGTGCCAGTAGGAAACCAAGTCACTCCTTTTAAAAGATATTCTCGTCTTCTTTCCTTTCTCTTTATCATGTTGGGAACAGGAGCACAGATAATTTAAGCCAAGTCTCCCTAACTAGTAAACTGGAATAAGATATTATATTTGTCCTATAAATAAACTGATATCAGAAACTAAGGTAGTGCAATTATTTCAATGTTACAGGCCACTAAAAAAAGATGATAAACCTATCTATATATCTCTGGGTCATCTTCACATCACCTATCCTTATTTTTCAAAAAAGAGCAAGTATTGTCTTCACACAAATGAGAGAAACTTAATCATATAGTTCGAGGTGACTTCTGAGGACCTTGAGGAAGACCCTGAAAGATCCATAGCACTGACTCTAGACCCCCCTGCCTGTCTCTGTGAGACCGTGAATTTCCCAGTCATCTCGCTCTCTGCAGTCTTAACAGCAGTCTCGGGCCTTGTGCTCACAGCACTGGCATGTGTTGCAGTGAAGTGAGCAAACTGCAGATCCACCAAGCAGTCATGGCTTTCAGTTTCTTTACCATTTGACAAGCATTAGACTCCTTTGGTTATCACAGAATAACCAGTAACAATGGTTCTAGGAAGATACTCATGAATAAGTGTCGCTTAAATATTTATGATATGTGTGACTTATTTGTAATAAGTGATAGTACAATGAATCTGTGACATAAAAGTAAAAAGCAAGCTTCTCCAATCAAGCAGGTCCCTTCATTTTCAGTCAATTAAATGCACAGCTCCTCACACCACAATGTTCAATTCAGTTTCAGTTGATCTGGATATGAAAATATAAATTGGGCAAATGGTAAAATTATGTGGAGCAGGAGGAGGCATTCCGAAGAGAACTGATTATAACCTCCAAAACATCAACGTAGGGGGAACTCATCTTTTAGTTTCAAGCTGTATAGTTATACTCAGATTAAACATGAAAAATAAGGCAAGTAAATTCCTCTGAATGCCAGCGTTTTAGACTTTATGACACACATCCTTCTTTATGCTGCTTAATTTTATTTAAATTCAGTACCTAGATGAAACTACAGTGGCCATGGAGCAAGCAATGTATTTCTATTTTTAAAAGATAATTAGTTTTGGGTGATTATTTATTTACATTTTCAGTCAGTGAAAATTCTTGCTATTTTTACAGTTTCCTAAAAGCAAAAGAGAGAATTTAAATCACACTATTCCAGTACCATTTACTTCTGGTGCAGCAGAAAATGAAAGGTTTTATCTCACCTACGTGAAAAACTTAATCACGGGCTCATTGGGAGTGAGAGAGAGGCTATTAAGAGTTAGAAAAATACACAGAAGCTAAAGATGCCAATTAACATCTTCTGGCTTGAAGTGAGACACAGGAAATAACTTTACCCAGGAGCTGAACGTCCACCTTGTAAGAAGCAACACCGTCTTCCTGTGCTGCTTGCTACCCAACACAGGGCATCTGCATACACGTGAGGACCTTTCTATAGCCACGCTGTTACACCTGCGTGCACACATGCATGGTCACACACACGGATGCATCCTGAGCAGGCACACAGTGACTCCCTTGTGCTTTCCAGCCACAAACTGTTATCGGAATGAATTGTGGGGTCCCCTGGGGCTAAACAACGCCAGCTCCATAAAGGAAGGCACCATAAAGGAAGTGCAAGGCGGCATATACACAGTGGGCCCCTCCGGGCCACAGTGATTAAGGGAAAACAGAGACAGAGACTGCCCCCTATAAGACTGGTTTGGGGCGGTTGAGAACAAGGAAGTGGGGCTGTATATAAGTGCTGAGAGTGCTGGCAATAAAGGCTCCTCCACCATTTCGTCTCCACGTGATGACTTCCACCCGTGGTTTGATGCCAGATGAGTAGCCCTTGGGAAAAGGACCTGAAAATGAATCCTTGGCTTCAGCTGTTCATGTAACCGGAAATGCTGCCATGTTAAGCTAAGCACACAACTGCAGCACTCAAGACTTACTGTCTGAGAGATACACATTTGGCCAGTAGTGATCAAATGTACTACGTCATTGCTTATTGGATTACACTGAGCTTCGTTGGGCTTCATTTTGTGTTTCTTTTCGTTTTTGCTGTTCTTGTGGTAACAGACTAAGATCACAATAAGGGTTATCAAAGCAGATAACGTGAAAAGGTTTTTAACTTTTCTGTGGTTTAAATCATGCAAAAGTTCTTCATCTCCACATTCTTCTGAGTCACTGCTAAGGACATGACATTAAATAAAAGAATATGGATATAAGGGGTTCTTGCTGTGGGATTTCAAAAACAAGCACATCGATGTGTGCTGTACAAATCAGGAGAGTGGGTTCCCTCAGGCAATGCCAGCTGGTAGTGACCATTGGTCTTCTGGGCACAGGTGTGCTAACTGTGGAAATCCACCAAGCTGGACACATACATCCGACTCCACTTTTATCATTGTACATTTTATCACTATACAGAGGTCCTCAAAAGTGATTATCATTTAGCAACCAAGTCTATAATCTCATGTCTCCTTTCCTCCTTAGACACACATAACACAGGCAAATTCCCCACACAATACATACATACAGGCAACCTAAGTACCCAACCCACAACACACACAAAACATCCACACCCATATCCATAGCACATATACAACACATCCCACCTATGCATTCTCAGTCAGCAAAGACAAGCTCAGAAAGGCTTTCCCCTTAGACCTTGACTCTCGAGTTGCCATGATATTAAACATTTACACTGGAGACACATGCAAAGGCCACATTTTTACTGCTTCTTTAGAATGTCTAAAATGTGTGGACACAAGGGCGCCTCCTCCTAGTAGAAATTCAGGCCCTTCCCCAGGGGAAGCAGCCCTTTGCTCGGCACGGGGCCATCGTCAGCGAAGGGAAGGCACCTGCTGCCATGGAGATGACACGGAGACTAAAGACTGCGGCGTCGGTAACCACACACACGGGAATTCGTCTGCACTTCCTAAATTAATACCATGCCCTCACTTCTAGTTGTGTTCCACTGACAAAAACTACAAAAAGAAAAAAACAATCTAGAGGAAAGGCCCTAGAACCATACTCTCCCCCACCCCGCACCCCCCGCGTGCTGAATGTCTGATTCCCAGCTCTATGTCCTCCTCCGGTCCTGAGACTTTAGGGGTATATCTTCCTCCGCATCCTCCTAGGGTCTTCTGATAGGAGAGCCCCGGGAAGAAATTCCTCTGCTGTTTGCAAAGTCCTGTTGTTGATGGTGACTTCCAGATTTTCTCAGGCATGTTAAGTCTCTTCTTTTGAAAATATGTTTGATATCTCAATTTGTACTTTAAACTGGCAAAGAGAAGTTAGGGAAAAAATGCCTTATTTTCACACTATAAGATGCTCAAAAGCAGAACAAAGGAGTGAAAGAGAGAAGAGAAATCTCCAAAGTGTTCACTCTCTTCCGTCACATTTGCTGCATAGCTGGTCCTCAGTGACTCTTACACCTGCTCTTTGCCTACAGCTATTACTTGAGTGATAACAGTTACAGCTCCATTTATTTAAAGATGCCTAAAACGACTGGCTTATTTATAGGCTCTGAAAGGCACTGATTACAATGTATTTGGGTATGGCCTATTTCTCAAAGTTACATTCAGCCTTTAACCACATAAGCCCTACAGCTTTAATTTCTACCCAGATTTTAGTTGTAGCCACCTCCAGAAGACTGGACTCTACCAGAAGAAAAAGGTAACAATGGAGCCATTGGAACAACCTTGACTCCCTAAACTCCACCATTTCTCTTCAGTTTCTGATTCTGGGCACACTAATTAAGTAAAAACATAAAGGCTTTTCCAACGCATTTCACAAGGGAACTCTTCTTGTAGACTTTATTTCATGTAATCTGAAATGCTAGGAGGCATATTAATTAACAGCAGCAGTACTAAACATATATGGAATATACAATTAACTGCCACATATGATACACTCAATACTTGAAAACTAAAGTGTGAGTTCTTGGTAATTTGCCTAGGAAATTTCCCTTTGTCTCTAAAGAAAAGCAACTTAGATTGGAGACTGCAATGGCGAATTCTGTTGGGCCAACTGGAAAATGGCAGTTATCAGCAACTAAAAAGTTATTTCTGTAAAGAGTGCAATAAAGTTCTCCGTGACAGATAAGTGAGGGCGAGGGTAGAAAGGAGGGAAATAAATGAGAGAGAGAGAGAGAGAGAGAGAGAGAGAGGAGTCTGAAATTGAGATTGATAGTTGCCTGTGGTTCTTTAAGTAAGTAAAAGATCTGTTTGGTAGAAACCGTTCTGCACCCCAATGTGTACCACATGAGAGCAGTTCTCGCTGTCAGTTACTGGCCAAAGGTTGTTCATTTATCCCAGTTAAATCTTATCTCAACTGAAATGACCCTACAGAGTTCAAACTCAATCCAGACCCCCCACTTAGCTCTCAGAAAATAAAAACAAAATGATCCCCAACAATTTGCTCCCCACCTCCATCAGACTGCCCAAACATCAGCCTGTCAGGAAGGTAGACTCCTTTAGTAATGTATGTGCAATCAAGAAGGTTAATCAAATGAGAAATAAAAGAATAAGACCTGTATTACATAGTTCAAATAAGACCAACCTGGAATCTGCAGTAACAGACTAAATTCATTTTGACCATCTCTCATTGAGTATTTGAACCAAACAAGGCACTGGTGTTGGGTAAGACCCACTGTTTGCTACCCTGTCCTGAGGCGGGGACACAATTATACGTTACACTTAGACACAATTATACGTTTCTGTTTTTACCTTGTTCCTTCTTTCCTCCCTCCCTCACTCCTTCTCCCCTGTTCCCCTTCCCAGTTCCCAGCATCCATTACGCATCTCCGTCTTCACTTCCGCTTTTGGTTTCTCACACACAAGAAACAATGCGGTATGCAAGCATGTGTGTGCGACTCATTTCGGAAGCCTCGGGAGCCTTCGCCTTATCTATCAGACCTTACACTTGCTCAGGCTTAGGGTTCTCCTCTTTCAAAAACCACACACGCTGCTGCATGCCATTTCACTTTTTAGCAACAGATCTTTGCCTGTGCATTTCTTCTGACTCTTTCTTCCTCGGCAGTCTGGGGAGGAGCAGGTGACACCTCCTGTACCAGCTTCCTGTGTGCGCGCTCACGCTCTCATAACCTGAGTTTTGTTCTAAAGCCAGCGTTCCACTCCGCTGACTTTCATTCTGTGTCAGGGTTTAAAAAAAAAACAAGATGGCCACGTGATCTTAGGGGTCCCCTCCTCATGTTCAGCCTCCTTTTTGTGGTTTGTGATACTGTCTTCTGTGCTTCTTCTTTCTAAATCCCTTTTATTCTATCCTTTTCTGCCTTTCCTTCCCCAGTCCTCCCTGTATTCACTGGCATATGCTGTCTGACAAAAGTGCCAAAAGCACCAATGGTGGGCAAAAGGAAATAACTGAGGTGGAGATTATGTGTCTCTCCTGAAATCCTGTGCCCCTTTCACATCCCAGCGTGTTTTCCCTTTCTGGGAGAACCACTCGCTCATAAGAACAACTTGCTCTGCTATTCATTTTGGGTTATTTAGTTCTATCTTCTCCTTAAGACTTTTGTGAGCATAAAAGAAAACTGTGCTTACACTTACTAAAAGTCCAACATGGTGTAAACAGTAAACGTGATCTACTGGGGTTTTCTACTCTCACACTGTTACTACTTGTTGGTACTATCAAAGAAAAGACATATAAAATTACTTTTTGCTTTGGGCTTAAGTGCTGTCTTTTAAAAGATGTTTTGGCTGGGTCAGCATTGGGGTAGGCAGGGGCTATGCAACCCCATGACATCCTGTAGCTTATGCCCCTGACACCCGGATGTAGATGGCATGCCCCTCATTCTACAGATGAAAACAGTGGGTCATTGAGTAAAAGCCAAAGACACCCAGCCATAAGTCACAAAAGTATAATCCCCTCCCATGTCTCCTTAAAGGGAAGCAAAACGATACTTCCTGTAACTTTTCCTAATCTCTAAGCCATATAGATATAGAAAGACCCTCGTTTCTCCTCTTAAAGACACATAATCAGAAACTCTTTAAAATACTTCAGGGAGTAAAGATTTGTCATATTATTTCTCACTCAGGTTTTTGCATCTTGAGGCCAAAGTAAGAGAAAAATGCTTGACACGATGTGATGAGCCTGCCCGGTTTATAAGGGCACAAAGCAAAGCCCGCCTAGGATTCCATTCAGTGTAGCTATGCATCCCTTGAGTTACCCTTAGGGAAAACGGCCCATTTTCCAGTTGGGGACAAAGGCTACATGGCTTCCTTTTTTTATTGCACAAATTTGAAGTCATTTCTGATTAACAAGTTACTTTTAAATTGCTTTCTATGTATGTTCCTCCAGAAATCCAATTATAATTCCATTATTGGGAAGAGCGAATTAGAAATGAAGAGAGGTTTGCATAAAATTAACATACCAATGGTTTTCCTCGCATTGATAGGCAAATTTCTTTTCATATCAGAAGGCATCCATACAAAGATGCTCATTACAGGCATCAGATCTGTCAGCACAGTGCACTCACTGTGCCCTGACCATGCTGCACCTAACATTTGCCAAATTTCAGATAGAAACATCAGTTCCTGACTGAATGCTATAGACCAAAAAAAGTCTGGGCATAGCTATTAAACATCTTTGATTTGTACCTATAAAAATCACAGCTCCCTCTCAGGTGCACAATAATTACTAGATTTAAAAAAAAATAATTACTGGACTTGGCTCCTTCCAATTTGATTTCTGAGTTTTGAGGTTGAGAATCAGAAGACATCTTTGCAACAAGATAATGAGAGAGAAAATCACATGACAGTTTGGTCTTTATGTGACTCTGAAACTATAGGAAAACTTGTAAACTTATCAGTTAATGTGAGAGAGAAGTCAAAGAAGTAACAGAGAAAGGTCTCCAAACCAGGTCTCTAGTTTTGTCTGTACGCAAATCTGTAAGCAAAGTGGCCATATTTATATGAGAACTGCACTTCCAAGCTTCCACACATCTTGATGTGGTGGTTGAATCTGAGGAAATGTGCACTTACCTCTCTTACTTTGGAGAAACTGGTTAATTTGAATTAGGGAAGGGAACCATAATAATAATGTCAGTATGTGTGAATTTATTCCTTTATCTTTGCATTTTACTTAGTAAAAGGGTATGCTACTTTTTGGACAGTGTCAGCATTTGTTTAAATAATTTGTTTGGGAAGCAATATCCTTGCTAAATGAAGTGAAGATAATTTCTAGTCTTCTCTCAGAAGAAAGACCGTGCATTCAGCAACTTTCCCATAGCATGTCATCAATCGAGGTGTCTGCCTCTGGCCCACTGGGTCCATGTCACAGGGTAATTTCACTACAAGCGGACCACATTCCATAAAGCAGACAGCTTTACAATTACAGCTCTGATTCATGGCTGCTTATGGTTCTGAACTTAAACTTTAGAATTCTTTTTCCTACCTATTGGTTCAGCTGGAAGATAGTGCTATGAAGCTCTCTACAGAATAATATCAAAAGCACAAGAGTCCTATGTACTCAAAGTTTTCAAAAAATTCAAGTCTGGCTTATATCTCCATGGGAGGAAAAACATGTCTATGGTTGGTCAGAAAGGAAAATAACTTCAGAACCACCTCTCTTAACCCCTCACTAAGAATGCCTACGATGTGCCCTTGTACTAATGACCCCACAGTTGGAGATCAAACCCAGGGTCCAGCTTACAAGAAGGCATTCAAATGTGTCATGAAAAATAAACAAGTCAAAAGTAGAGCGAAAAGTACGAGCATATGAAACACACCATAAATCCCCAGCACTGGGAACTCAGCTGTGAAAATAGCTAGCGAAAGTCACCCTGTGTTTGATTAAAAAATAAAACATTTCTACAAAGACAACCATGTTTGAAGTGCACTGCTGATACAAGATAAAATGAGGGTTTCAAGGAGCTTTCAAAATAGAAATACGGCAAGTGTTTATGAAAACACTAAGATCACCTTGGTGGGAAAACTCTTTAAGCTGACAGTACACAAGTGCCTCATTAAAAACCTCAAAGAGGAAAAAAGTCTAACTTGGTTGGAAGACACTAAAAAAGAGCAACTATTCCTGTCTTATGTTTTGTCCTATGCTCTTTGTCACAGATGGCGGGTGGAGCTTTGAAGGCACTGAAGATCACACTAGATCTAAACCAGAGTCTAGAACATTCTCACTGAGCGTATGAAGTGGGTGCAAGGCAGCCACTGCAGCTGTGCCGGTTGTATTTGCAGCTCCGAGAACAACTGCATATCTTTAATTAGGTGCTGCTAAGTTTGTATCCTTCCTTTCCCAAGTACCTTCACCCAAAGCAGGAGAATCAGATATTATAAGAAACTACAGAATTTCTATCAAAAATAATTAATTTCATTGACAATGTCATAGGCAACTCTTCTGAAAATAGGAGTTTATTAAGCGATAGCTCATAATTAGGAACAGTTGCTAAATAACAGCAGCCCCACGTGTGCCAAAGGGTTATTCTACACAAGCTCCTTCTAATCACCAATTTCCCTTGTAAGAATATTTATAAATTCCTCTTCCTTTTCTCAATCTAACAACTTAAAGATTTTTCTCTTTATTTTTACTGATGAGATAAAGAGGAAGAGTTCTATTGAAATCAAAGCAAGGACCAGTGTGAGGAAGTCTTTGGAAGTGTTTTTTTTTTTTTTTTTTTTCTCAACATGCAAATTTTGTTGCAACTTTGAAGGACTATAAGGTTTACCTGAACAGTTCTGAAATGGAAGCTGGGGATTCTGTGAGGTCAAACTGTGGTCACCTTGCCAAAATTTCTTTGGTCTCTTAACACATTAGTTTGGATCCAACAGAAGTTGTGCTCAGTACAAAGCCATCATTCAGAGGCCACATCACATAGCAGCCAAGGGATCCTAGAACTAGGGGGCTTGGCAGGCTCACAGGCCGACAGCTGAAGACAGGTGGGCATTGGGGGTTCTAGTCTCAGTGAAGTGCTTTCCAGTGCAAAGAGTTCTGGATGATTACATTTTCTCTGGCTCATTTCCCCATTTGTAAAATGAGAGCTATAAACAAGCTTGTTTCATCAATGAATGTCTGCCTAAAAATCAAATGATGAAAGGAGGAGAGAGGAATACTGTGGTTAAACAGATTTGGGATATGTTGTAAAGGGAAATAATTTCTTTATGGCAGGACTGCTCTGAACCTTGAGACAAAGCCTGTTTGTTCAGCAATATGCATATATATACTTAGAGTATATTGACAACATAGTAATATACTCTAAATAGTTTCTACTATAATTTTCCTTTTTGTCTGAGAAGAAATTATTCCTTGTGGTCCTGATATAGCTGCTCTTTCCTGGAGTTGGGGAAGAAGAAATCGGGACATTTCCTCCTGACAAACATTTTTACAAACAAAGTCCACAACTAGCCTCTAGACAAAATTGTTCAATTGTTTATAATCACAGTAGTCATATTTAAATTAGGATTACACTCTGAAACTTAGGAAGACACGCATTTAGAGATTGGATCTGAGGGACTGTGCATTTTCCTCTTTTACTTTACAAGAAGTGAACAACTTGAATTGGGGGCAGGAATCATAATACGGCCAGCATTTGCTAATTCATTCTCTTATCATCTCCTATTCCTTTGTAAAGCGGGTGCTGTGTTGGGGGCAGTCTATGACTCCCTTGGGGGGAGTTTCTCTCTCAACCAGTGTCTAGTCTGGCACCCCCTACTGACCGCACAATTCTTCCCTCTCTGAGGCCAGGTTCCTTGGCCTGTCCAGAGCTCTACTCCTTCATTTTTTCTGAAACAGCATCTGTCTGTCTAAGTGCACCGTAGATTCCAGGTCCAAGGCATGTTACAAGCTAACAGATTATTTGCTTTGGCAACTCACAGCCATTTGCTCTCACCAAGCTCATGTTTTTTCTCCAGTTTTCTTTATTCCTTTTCCCGACTCAGTCTCCATCGTCATTTTCTTGGCTTTCTGCTTCACCACATTTCTCTGATGCTGAAAGGATGTTGAGGACTTTCTTTCCTTCTGCCAGAGCAAACAGAGGACCGGGCTCCACCCAGCACCTCGCAGCCTCATGGGAGGGCTCGCCTGGGTCTGCAAACCTCCAAGAGCTGAAAATTTTAGACTTTCCCAACAACTTCTGCATCTGCAACCACTGATACAAGTTTTTAAAAGACCAACCTAATACTCCTGCCCCGATCACGCATTATATGATCAATAACTTAGTAATTATGTGACAAATTTTTCAGATATGTGTTTATAAGGGGAGAAAATTTTAATCTTAATTTAAAGAGAAGTGAGAGATTGAGGTGGAGGAGAAAAAAAATAATAGGACTAAACCCTACTTTATTCTATGCTCCCACATATTAGGCAGCAGATACAGCTTTTATTTTTATTTACTTATTTATTTATTTTTGAGACAGGGTCTTGCTTTCTAGTTCAGGCTGGCCCTGAGCTCAGCCTCAAACTCACATCACAGCAATCCTCCTGCCTCTGCCTCCCGAGTGCTGGGATGACAGGCGTGAGCCACCACGGCCGGCACTGTGGTATGTGGTACTGATTGCTGCTGGGGTGAGTCTCCACACCCAGTACGGTATATGGTTACCAGGGATCAAACCCGGGCCCTTGCACTTGCAAGACAGGCGCCAGAACCACTGAGCTAAATACCTGGCCCTTAGATGTAGCTTTTATTAACCACTTCACATGGCCGAGTTTGCACTGCCTGGCTTTGACTCAGATCATTTTGAGACAGGGAGCTTAGTACTGCCTTAGGCAGGACATCAGCTACTTAGTTTATTGCATAAGATTCCTATGGCTTTTGCATGTGTAAACAGAAATATGTCTGAAGAATATGTGTAAAGAAAAATGTGCGAGAAATTCATCAAAGCCAGAGAGTTTCCCTCCTCAGAAACCTGTAGTCCCCACGGGGACATAAGATTGAGCTCCGCTCGCACTGCTCCGACTGTGTCCTCCCAGCAGTGAGGGAAGTGAAGCCTGGCAGGAAGGGGCACAGGGACCTGTGGGTGATCAGAACAGGAAACTGAAACCCTCCCTAGGAGACCTGCCCGGGAGTCCAGAAAATTTCTCATTGCTTAAAAGGATCAAATTGAAAAGAGAAAATCTGTCACTGCCCCCGCCTACACCTCAAAGTGTAAAATCAGCCCCTCTCCTCTCTATGTGAATCTTTCTTCTTTTACCATAAGAACGTCCTACCTGTGGCTCTGGACTAAAAGTTTACGCTCCACAGAATTCCTGTGTGGAAGCCAGGTCTTCAGTGTGATGGAATCAGACAGTGACTTTCAAAGGCAATTTTGTCATGAGAACACAATACTCTGGGGTTAAGAATAAACACAACAGAGCTTGCTTCTGTTCTCTCTGAGGTATACCAGTCATTTGGGGTCAGTCATCTGCCAGGAGGAAGCCCCCGAGCCCCTGGACGTGCCAGCACTCAGACATGGACATCCAGCCTTGACAGCTATGTGATGTGCATTTCTGCTGCTTTGGCCACCAAATATTTGGAATTTCTTTACAGGGAAGCCTGAAGTGACTGAAGATGCCATCATTTTATTTATTTTATATTATAGGTTCAATTTTAATAGCACTGTGTAGCTATTTATAATAAGGTCATATATGGTAAATTTTAATTCCATTGGCAAATTTATAATTTAAAATAGGCTCTTTTTCATCACACATACATGTCTAAGGAAGAGAAAAACTGCAGAGGAAGTGATAATACCCGTTGGATCCCACACATTTTCCCCTCAAGGATAAGTGTCAGTCTCCTCGTGTATAACAATGATTCCACTCATGAAAAAAAAAATGCTCAATCACTGCTTTCTTTGGCTCTGAGAACAATTCAATAATATTTAAATATACATAAACACCAGATTTTCTTGTCTTCTCCTGACTATGTCTATACAGTTAAGACATAATGGACAGTCTCTGTGTCCATTCATAAAGACATCAGAGATCAGAAAGATCCTCTGATCTCCCAGACGGTTTAGTCTACTCAGCGTCCAGTGTTCAGACAAAATCTACCCCATGCCTGTGTTGACCATCAAGATCCATCAAAGATGAAACTGAGTCAGGCTCCATATGAGGGATGGTCAGTAATGAAGGTCAAAAGCCCTTCCAGTGCTCACTTTTTCCGTCACAGCCAGGTGCTCAGCCCAGTCCCACCTCACAGCAGAAAGTCTGGCAACCTGCCAACCCTTTGCTCCTTTGAATGACCCACTGTACTACCACATCCCAGCAAATGCAGCCACTTTGTCCCCACTGATTACATCTCCAAGGCACTGGTTCCCCACGAGACAGCCCTTGTCTTGCACAATCCAAATGGTTAGTGAAACTGACTAGGAGTGGCTTCTTCCCCACACAGAAACTTGGTGAGGATTACTGGGCATAGGGCCAGAAAGCAGCAGTATCCAATGGAAGGACAGAGTCGCAAATACAGATAGGAAGGATTTGCACTTCCCAAAAGGCTTTTATGTTTTCTTATTAGAAAATTATTGAAACAACCCTGGCTCTAGCCAGAAATGCAAAAACCAATGCAGGCAAATGCAGAATTCGAGTGGCACAGCATACCGCTGTCTCCTAAGTAATCAACAGCAACATTTTCATAATTTCTAACAGCTGATACATTAGCTTTATAGGTCAACTGCTTTGTGAAATATTTGTGAATGCTATCTCATTTAAAGTTGTGATGATCCCCTGAAGGAATCTTATTTTATGATGCAAAGAATCAAACAAATAATACAGATCATGTTTAGTTTGCAGTTGAGCTGCACCTCAGTAGTCGTACTGTAAGTTCAAAATGTGTCTAAGTGAAAATGCATCTAACACATCTAACGTACTGAACACCGTACGGTAGCAACAGCATGCATCTACACTGTGGAGGGTGAGACAGTTCCCCTGGAGCCTGTGAGGCTGACCAGGAGCTGCACCCTCCAGCTGTCCAGTGTCTGGAGAGAGCACCAGGTACCACACACTAGCAAGACCGAAATTCAAAATAGCGCATCTCCTGAAAGTGTGTGTCACTGCTGCACCACCACAAAACTGAAAACTCACTGAATCAACCAACATAATCTATGAAGGCTCAGTCTCCCAGGCTCGCTGAAGCCCAGCTTCAATTACCCTTCCAAGTCTCACATGTGTGCTCCAAGACTGTGAGCAAAGAGGCTAGCTGAGCCCCTGGGTGGCAGGATACTGGCCTCCTAAAGATGCTATTTTTTCCATGCCTTCTGCTACCTCACATATTGGAGGGGAGGTGATATAGAGAGTGGAATTAAACTCATGAATCACATGACCATAAAATAAGATTTTCCTGGGTTATCTAAGCAAACCCATGGCAATCCGAGAGAATTTAGGCAGAGATCAACATAGAAGAGTGAGTGTGAGGGCAACCACAGTAGGAGGGCTTCACAGGTCTGGGAACAGAAGAAGCGGCCACCCAGCAAGGGAGGTGTGGTCTGGAGAGGCTGGAAAAGGCAAGGACATGAGTGCTCTGTTACATAATCCAGCAAGGAATGATGATGCTAACAGCACTACTGTCAGTTTGTGTGTGTCTGACACTGTATGGGAATGCTCTACAACATACTTTTAAATACATTTAAAAACTCATCACACCTAATCAACCAGTGACCCACTGAGTGGTAGTATAGCAGGGGTATCCTCTGGATTAAACAAAGGTTGTATTTTTTGTAATTAGCCAATAAACTTCTGAAGCATCCCTGTGCAAGAGAGTGCACCACGCTGTAACACATTTCTGCTTTGCTTATCTGCATTTTAGAAGAACAAGAGGGAATTTCCCCAGGCCTGGGAGATCAAGGCTGTGACTCCGATCTATCTGGGCTCACTTCACTCAGATGACACTGGAAGGAAGGCCCCTCCCGCTGCTGGGAGATTCCATCAGCAACAGTTCTCCTTCCAGCTGGGGCCAGCTGAGAGCGAGATGCAACAAAACTAAACCGAGTCCCTGCCCTCAGTTAGATAACCCAGACCGAGTTCATCCGAACATGGATTTGTGATTTGAAAGGGAAAAGAATATTTCTATGGAAATGTGCAGGAGAGAAGATGCCGCCGAGGAGTGGGCCTGAGCTCCCGGAGCCTGGCCTGGATCAAAGGCTATCAGTGAAGGCCCGCGGGGAGCCTCAGACCACACCCAGCAGACAGCTCGCAGCCTCGTGTCCCACCACCTGCGTTAAGTGTGGAAACCCAGCCCCAGAGAACGCCAGCCCAGCCCGTGACATGCTGTGTCTGTCGGTCATCTGGCTCTGCACAGAGCTGGTGGGAGTAGGCATCATTTTCTAGGAATGGATCTCCCTTCCAGGAAAAGGTAAGAAAACCTGGAATCTAAGAAAAGACTCGGGCTCAGTGCCCCTCTGGGACAACTCACTAAGAACACGCCCATCACAGTGCCCTCCTTGTGTGTATTATAAACACCACACAGTGCACTGTTTTCTTTTTTCTGTGTAATATATTCTACATAAGGAAAATATGTAGGGAAGTATATAAAGAAACAAAAAGCTTCATATCATTTTGCTAAAGGATCTACTACCTACATATAAATTCAAGTTCATATGTCAGGACCAAATAATGACAAAAAACAAATTATTCTATTCTTTCTGGTGATAGAATATTTCAATAGTAGGAAGCTTGATATAGAACATGTAGCTCTGTCTTTAAAAGTAGCTATTTAAAAATCACAAAATCTGGGCCGGGGAGTTAGCTCAGTGGTTCCGGTGCCTGTCTTGCAAGCTCAAGGGCCCGGGTTCGATTCCCCGGTAACCACATAACAATACTGGGTGTGGAGACTCACCCCAGCATCAACCAGTACCACATACCACAGTGCCGGGCGTGGTGGCTCACGCCTGTCATCCCAGCACTCGGGAGGCAGAGGCAGGAGGATTGTGATGTGAGTTGGAGGCTGAGCTCAGGGCCAGCCTGAACCACAAAGCGAGACCCTGTCTCAAAAAACCTAAAAAAAAAAAAAAAAAAGAAGAATCACAAAATCCTTGCTGAGCTTTCACTGGCCACCAACAACTGAACTGAACATTCTTTTCTGTGCACACAGTTATAGTAAGGGAATCCTCTCGTGTAATGACATTGATTTCTGGAAGATCTGGTTCTAAACTACTGCAGACCCCGAGAACAAAGCACAAAATAAAACAGTCAAATCTGACGGATTGGCTCAGGCAGGCTGGGCGAGTCAGAGTATTAAGGTGCAGCGGTTATTCAGGAAGACAGCACTGAACCCACTAGGTTGCCAGTAGCTACCTGTTAACTTATTTGTTAACTAGCTTTTGCTTTGGAAGACAGGGGTACATTCTCTGTGTGTCTAATGGCAGATTGCATGGGATATGCATTTACAGTCTCAAGAACAGATAAAATGAACAATTAACTTTCCATCCACCGTCTTTCCCCTGGAAAACTAGCCAGTCAGAAGACAGGCACTGAAATACAAAGGTTACTTTAGGAAAGGTGATTCCATCAGCTTGCTGTGTATAAGCTGAGATCAACAGAAAGATCTTTCTTAACTGTCTTAAAAATACTTTCACCATTAGCCAGTGTAGACTCCTAACCTGTTCTGTGTCTAAGTAACTTACAAACAAAAAAGCCTTGACTTACAGGCGCTGACAATCTTCCCTCCTTCTTTTCTTTGTCTTCCTCCCTTTCCTCTTTTCTACGAGAGAGGATCTGACTCTGCTGTTCAGGCTGGTCCCGAAGTCCTGGATTCAAGTGAGCCTCCTGTCTCCATCTCTTGAGCAGCTGGGACTATGGGCACAGCCAACACCCCCAATTTAATCTTTTTTTCTTGAAAAACCCTTAGTACTTTCTAGACTGCTGGGAAGGGGTGCAGAGAGCAGATAAATAAGCAGCTGCATCCTATGTTAGTTAGAAAGAGAGGAAGAAGGGGGAATAAAAAGGCAAGCACAGATTTAGAGAAATAGACACAAAGGAAAGAAAAAGGAAGAAATGAATTAAAAGCTAATTATCTAAAGGGAAATCTCATAAATAAAAAATCAGTTTGCAGTAGCATTTACAATTGGAAAGATTAAAGAAAAACTTATACGTGGACTCTGTCACATATAAAAATCGAAGTCCTAGGGACGGAGGACTTCAACGGCAGAGCGCCTGCCGAGTGCTCCAACACCCGCATTCCATCACCAACAAGAAGCAGAGGGACACACAGACCCAGTGACTGTTCTCGGCTGCGCCTCTGACCATGGCTGTGATTTGGAGAGTGAGCTCTGCAGCACACTCTGGATGTGTGCTCACACAGGGCCGGCTGTCTCCGCGGGTTATTTTCCTGCACCCGTTCTTATGGTCTGAATGTTGAGTCTCCCAAAAGTTCTGTGGTAGACTTCATCCCTAGTGCAATAATATTAAGAGACGGGGCCTTTGAGAGGGCTCGAGGGGTGACCGTGGGTTTCTCATCAATGGCAGGAGTAGCCTTAATAAAAGTGAAACTTCTAAGAATGAGTTCGTCCCTCCAGTATGCAGACATACAGATGGTGCCTCCATGAGAGCAGGAAGCCGCCACACCTTGGTTCTGGGGCTCCGGCCTCTAGATTGCAGGAGATGAATCTCTGTCATTTGTATATTACCCAGTACGTGGCATTTGTGTTGTCACAACTCATAACGACAAAGATACTAATCTGGATATTCTATTCTGGACTCAGGGTTCTAGAATTCAGTGAACTGAAACACACAGAGAAATGTGTATGTTCTTTGGGAAACGGTCTTTGTAGATGCGGCTGGGTGATAAGACCACTCTGGATGTAGGTGCCTAAGTCCACTGACTGGTTTCTTTATAACAGACAAGAGAGGGGAGACTTGAAACCTGGAGACTCACAGGATGAGAGGGGCCTGGGGTGGGAAGGAGATGTTGGGGTGATGCTGCCACTGGTGAAGAAACACTAGGCACTGCTCCAAGCTGGAAAAGGAGAACACGGATTCTCCCATCACCGTCACGGAACCTGGCTTCTGGCTTTCAAAACTTAGAGGGAACAAATTTCTGCTGCATTAGGCCCCCACGTGACAGCACTTTTTGCTGCAGTAGGAATAGGAAACTAATGCATAAGAGTTTTGGGGAACCAGTGCAGAAGACTTGCTAATTTTCTTCATCTCTGGACACAAGGATAGTCTCCTGTAAGGACATCATGTTCTTCACTTAGCGGAAACGAATCGGAGGCAATGAACTGGATTGGGAAATGCCAGAACATGGCCAGCTACACTCAGTGCTATTGTACTGAGGGGAATGGTGAGATTTTCCTACTTTTGCTCTAAACCTGCCCAAGAAAAGAGCTGACATTTATGAGAATGCACAAACCTTGCTCATATAACAGCAGCTTGCACAGACAACAAAAATCATCCTGCATAATCCAAGACAGACAGCAACTGGAGTTCTGTTGGAGTTTCTTGTCAAATCAACAGCAGCACTTTCTCATTTGAGCATTTTAAAACAGGAAACAGTTTTGCTTTACAGTCTCATCTGATGAAAATAAGGAGACATCCTCCGAATGCTAATGTCTCTCGCTCTGAATCTGCAGTGTGCAGTGGCGGCACTCACGACATGCAGAAGCTGAGAGAAAACCTGGGTCACACGGGCTCTGCCAGAGCTACTGAGGCAGGATCTGCATCCTTACAGGGATTCCTGCGTGACTGTAAAGGAAAACTGTGTCACTGAGGACCTGGTCACACAGGACGAGGGACAGAGGACACCTGTGAATGACCAGGCAGCTCCAATACTATGCGGCAAAGATGAAGGCATATCTCCTCTCTGCGTGGCAGGGAGGTGCCTGATTATGGGGTTCCCTGGGCTCTGAGCCCCAAGTAGGGAGACCAAGCAGCACTTTCTGAAGGAAATAGTGTCTCTCTAGCCTCTTCAATGAGTCCAAATTATCTTGTCAAAAAAATGAGGAAAGGAAGGATTGCGATCACGTGGAAAACAAGTCAGAGGGAGGTGGCGGCTGCCGCTGGGGACAGCCACACTGGCCACTCTGCAGGGTCCTCGCTGCTGTGTGAGGGACGGCGGCTCATCTTCCCATCAGTGGTCACAAGGAGAAAACAAATACTTCCAATTTCCAGAGTATTCATATGAGGTTGGTAATGCTGCCATAAAGCTGTGAGTATTCTCCATGCTCTAATGACAAAATTAGGAGATGGCTAAATGGCACACTACATCCTAGATTCAATTTGATGATGTAAAGGTATAACACCCAGGACAGGGCAGAGGCAGGTCCCATCACGCGGTCAGTGCAGCACAGTAATAGTTCTACCAAAAAGAAGCTCACTAGTACTAAGACCTATAGGTCTTGGCCACTACACAGTGAAAATTCTTAGAACTACTTTCTGGTAATAATAATAATAATAATAATAATAACAATAACAATAATAATAAAATAGTTCTAATAATTTACACCCAGGTCACTTATTTGAGGAGATTCTTTGAAACTTCAAGATAAAGCACTAAGTGCCTTTGAGGGCCGGTGTGACACCAACTCTTCAGGCCACAGAAGTGTGTGGCTTGTACAACAATGTGTGTTCATAGCACACAAAAGGTGGTTGGTGAAGGAGAAAAGCCTGGTTTGTCAGGACGTTCACACTGGCACACTCTCCCAGAGAAGCCTGTGGTGTCCAGTCCCTCGTGGGCCAGTCTGAGAAACCCACCTGCTGCCTTGGCAATGAGTGCCCCACCGCAGAGGGTGTCAGGTAAGGGGAGACGGACAGGCAGGGCTTTGGCAACATCACCCAGGTCACACGCGGGACAGAAGGGGGATCGGGGTAGCTGTCCTCATGAACAGAAAACTGATATACTGCTTTGTCACCATTACTTGCTATAATCCCATTTTAGATCTTCAGTGAGGGCACACATACCCTGTAGAATTGCAGGCTGTACTGGGAAGGTCCTCCTCCATGATGGCGCTTGGTATCTTGGGGGAGTTAAGGGACAGGAAGGTAAACCAAACAGATTCCTACAAATGACAGATCACAGCTCAGATGACCGAAGGCAACAGTGAGAGCAGCAGAGTCGTCACAGCTGCCGCACGTAACAAGGCACACTTCCCCAGGCAGCCACCCTGTACAAAGATGACAAAGCCAGGGAGACAGCTCCAGTCAGGTGCTCAGCAGCTGGAAGACACTCTAGCTGTCGGACCTGCTGAGAAAGTCTCTAAGCATGCTGGTGCCACAGGTGCCAGGCTTCTCAGCCCCAAAGACCACCTCTGACAAGTCCCTTTGAGACATGCACCATTCCCGGACAGACAGGCTCTGACGCGTCAGTCACTGGACTGAAAGCTTGTGGTTTTAGGTCAGCTCCTTCCTGACCATAGAAGTGAATCGGGACTGTCTGCATGTATGTAACGAGAGATCATGAGCTGGGGTCTAAGTCTGACCATAACGTTTACCCCTTTACATCTTACACACAGCCTGATGGCACTTAGCACATTAAATTTGCTGCACCTGGGTTTTTTTTGTTTTTTTTTTTTTTTTTGATTCGTGACTTGTCACAAGAGTTCAGGTGTGGAATTTGCATTTGTATCATCATGGTGGTGTTCAGAAAGTCTGGAATATTTCAGGTTTTGCACTTTCCAATAGACAATCTACAGTGATACATTCTGACTCAGAAATACACAATTAAAAGTTGTCTATTTGAAATATGAATTTTACAAAACATATAAGAATAAAAGAAATAAAGTGAGAATCAAGATATATCATGTACAGGTACAAATTCTCAACAATGAGTGTGATCATAACATATACCTAAAACATACCAATAAACTCAATAAAGGGAAAAAACAATAAATAAAATATATGATTAAGGAGAGGACATTAAAATAAGACCCCTATATAGTATAGAAAATTTTTATTTTTTTCTACACAAGTCAAATACTCAGTGTCACTGAAACAATAAAATCAATATTCCAAAATGAGATTTTAAAATCTTAGTGGAATTATTTTAAATCCCTTTAAGCCTTCTAATAAATATTACATTGATTGAGAAGTAGAGTAGATTTAAAATATCCTGTCCACAGACAGCAATAAGCCTAGTTCCCTGAACATACCCTTGTATGGGGTATGGGGTTAAGTGACACCTTCTATGGGGTTAAGTGACACCAAAAAAGAAAGAAATTCTAAATAATTTGGGAATAATCTTCCAAAAATTGTCTGAAAACATCAGACAAAGTTCTGGTGAGCTTAGCAAGTGAAGCAGCATTCTTTGGATAAACATCACGTCTGAACTGCTGTGACTGAAGCAAAGAGAAGTATCTGAATGTCATAGAATCCTGAGACATGGGTGACGTACGGCAGCATGTGGCTCCAATTGCTGTGCAGGATGCGTGGTTACGAAGTCAAGAGTGTCCACCTGTCCTCCTAGGAATGCCTCACTTCTCCTGCAGAGCCAACCCTACCTCATTCTGCAAGCTCTCCATTCACGTCAAGCCTCTACACATACACTGTTATTTTTATTATTGTTGTTAGCTTTACTTTTATGTAGAATAAAACTAAACAAAGCCTTACCTTAGACATCCACATTTTTTAAAGAAGATTTCTGACTTTATTTTATTTATTTATTTATTTATTTATTTTTGAGACAGGGTCTTGCTTTGTAGTTCAGGCTCACCCTGAGCTCAGTCTCCAACTCATACCACAGCAATCCTCCTGCCTCTACCTCCCGAGTGCTGGGGTTACAGGCCTGAGCCACCACGCCCGGTACTGTGGTATGTGGTGCTGGTTGCTGCTGGGCGTGAGTCTCCACACCCAGTATTGTATGTGGTTACCCTGGGATCGAACCAGGGCCCTTGTGCTTGCAAGACAGGCACTGGAACCACTGAGCTAAATCCCCAGCCCAAGTTCTGATTTGTTTTTACCCTTACCCTCATTTCTCTGCTGAAAATAATCACAATGATTATTTTGCCAAGTGACTTCCCTTCAGGCTAGAGTTCGCACGTGAAGTTTCTGACTCCCTACCCGAAGTGAGGACAGTGCATCTCTTTTCGTGTGAATGAGGCCACCAACCAGCCTCTTTGTCGATCATATGTATATATTAGACAACACTTCCCAACTCTGTGGCTACAAAGAAGTGAATGATTCTGGCTCAGAGTGGCAATGAGTCTTAGATGTTAATAGTCCGTTACCATCATTTTTTACATGAGTTAACTAGGAGGGAAACTGAGAGACAATTAATTTCTCTAAAGTCACCTACATAAAACCACCCCCAAAATCCACATACACACATATCCATCCATATAGTTTTCATTCCCTGAAAGGGGAGACTGAGTCACAGCAAGGCTAAGTCACTCGTGTAAAAACACACAGATCCTGGTCAGCTGGCTTGGAATGGGTTCTTTGGGGAGCTTCGGTGCTTAAATTCTGATTTTCACTCAAACTAAGAAATCCATCAGATAAAGAAAAAGGAAAGTTATGGTTCAACTTATGTGTAAATTTGACTAAGTCAGATACTTAGTCCAACATTATTCTAGATATTTCTTTGAAGAAGTTTTCTAGGTGATGTCAACAGTTCAATCAGTAAACGCAAAGCTGGTGATTCCCTGTAGTGTAGGTGGTCCTCATCTAATCAAAGCACTGAGCAGAAAATGACTGACTTCCCAGGAAAATGAGGACATTCTACTAGCAGGTCCTCTGAATACAAATTCAAGCCTCTTTCCTGGCTCTCCAGCCCACCAGCCCATTCTATCAATATTGGATTTGTCAGTATCCACAATTATGTGATCTAATTCCTTCTACTCTCATTATAAATGTACATAAAGATGGATACAAATATACACAGACATCTATGCATAGTATGTACATCACACAGAGAAATAAAAGATCTAGAAATGATTTGATGATTCTATGTCTCTCTGTCTGTCTGTCTGTCTCTCTCTCTCTCTCTCTCTTTCCTGGAGATCTCTAAAATACTTATAAACTAAAACTAGAATTCATAAGATCTCTGTGTTTCCTAGGAATCTCTAGAAAGGTACACAGTAGATTTTCCAAATTTTTTTGTTAGATATATAAAATCTGACTATCCTAACTCTTAGTTAATAATAGACCTAATTTAATTCAACTGGTAAAATTTGATTATTTTCTCCCACACTATTTGTCACACGCTGTTTTTTAAAGGTAAAAAAAGAAGTCAGAGTTGAAATCTGCAGCCATCTTGAATTGGGGGAACACTGATGAAACACCTAAAATTTACATCTGGCTAAAAATTCGGTCTCTTATTTTACACTACTCTTTTGTGTGACTAATCCAACCAATCCACCAAAACAACCAGCTGCACTTCTCATTTGCATGCATAGCACATAAATAGCAATTAAAAGTGATTCTCAAACACCTGCCAGAAACCTGAGCCTTTTCAAACTTTACCGTAAACTACCCACTTCAAGTAGAATGTACGGCAAGTGTGAGCACAGTCTGGATCCTTGAAGTAGTGTTACTTCCTAATCCATGTGCTAAAATGTTTCTGCTTATCTCATTCTTCAGATCCTGTCCTAGCAGCCAAGACTCAAAAGCCTTGTAGGAAACCACAGTAATGCCGGTGCCCTATCACATGCACCTCATGTCCCCAGTAATACAGGAAGGGACCTACAGCCTATTTTATTTTGTCAGTTCCTTACATTTAACAAACTAGAAATAATTTCCAGTCAATGCTGCTCTGTAGCTTTTCCCCTAGTCCCAAATCCAGTGTCTGGCTTCTAACTGAAATCCTAAATACTAAATCATTTTAATTATGAAACATATTCAACAGAGAAATTCTACACAGACTCGTCATGAGCTATTGGGTTATTAGGGCAAAAGAAGCCTGAGATTTTATGCTGAAGCGTCTCCTCCGGTTGGAGTTAGTTCCCGCCATTACTCCAGTGGTGCAGTGTCTGCCTCTGCGCACATCTTGCTTTGCACTTCAACATATCACACTCTCCTATTTTCTTTTTACTTTTTCTCTACTTGTTCTTTCTCATTCTTCTCTAAAAGGTTCTCTCTCTGACCCCTAGACACAGCCTTAAGTCTTGTTGCCCTTACACTAACCTTTGCCAGCGATGATGTCCATAACGCACATCATAACAGGCTACACAACTGTTCTGAGCATCTCTCTCTTCTTACCTGCCCTGCCCCTTTGATGGTCTCATCATTGTACAAAGTTTTACACACTAACAGTTGAAAGCTCAGGCTTAAACACTTGTTGGCCTCTTGCAGAGTTCCTGTTTCTCTTCCATTTGTCTACCTGCCCACATCAGCCCATTCTTCCTTCTATTCTGAGCTTCAGATCAATACAGCTAACATCAGAGACTTTATTTGGATAGGCTACATACCAAACTCAGTACACTCGAACAGTTCTCCTCTATTAAATACCCTACTGCCCCAAACAAACAAACAAATGAATGCATGTCTGTTGTTTACATATCCCTGCAGCAGTAAGTGGCCTCATGCTCTCTACCCCACTCCTTCACATCCCAAGCTAGAGAGCTGCACTAGACTCTCCCTCTCCTCACACCCTGTCCCCAGTGAGATCCACCTTCATGATCTCGTTCATGTTCATAACAACTCTCTCCACTTCCGTCTCCTCCTTGCCTAGAGTAGTAGCCCCCAAAATTCTCCAAATGGGTCTTCTACACAGCTTGTCTTTCTCCATGTTTCCTTTATCACATCCAGGGCTGAATCTTGTGCCTTTGCAGAGCTTTCTGCTAATGCCCCTTGGATAAATGGATGCATCAAAATCTGCATGACCTGTGATGTTTTTCTAGGCTAAAACCAAAGATCATCAGAGACTCTTGCCTGCCTTCCCACACCCAATCCTTCCACCTGCTCTCTCATTTTAAACCTCTGTTTCTCAAACACAACAAGATCCTTTCCACTTTAGAAGCTTTTCTCATAGTCTTCTGTGCATAGACTCTTTCCTCTACCCCACCACCAAACTCCCACCATCTGCTACAGCCCCATTGCGTTCCTGGATCTTGGGTAAAGGAGCCGTCTTCAGGGACTCCCTGGACCCCTACACCTAGTTAACAAGTCCTATTAGAGGAGCTGATCTTTTTCTTTTAGCATTATCTTCGCAATCATAGGAACTGTGTAGCTCACACGTACTGCCTGTTTCTCTCCTAACTATGCAGACTGGAAGTCCCAGGAGCCAGGACCAGTGCCCATTTTCTCTAGATCTCAAAATATTCAGAGACTAAAACAAGGTTTGATACAGAGGAAATACTCAATATATTCTTGATGTGTAAAGCAGCAAAGAGAAGAAACAACGAGGAGATTTGCTCAACTTCTTTTTCTGTTTACTTCTTCATTCAATCTGTTCATCTCTCTCATTCTCCCTGTGTACACAAGGAAAGGAGAGAAAAAGGAGCTCAGTGACTGATCTGGAAAATGCCTCCCACTCGGGGTTGGTATGGTAAGCACTATTTCTGAGAAGCACTAGAATGTTCCCCTGTTTCTCAAGGATGCCGGTTTCCCTAGGAATGTGGCAGAGGCGAACATCAAGGCAATACCCTGAGGACCTTGTGGGATGAGAAATCTGGGCTCTGTCACTCGTAGCATCGGTAAGGATGGGCAATTCGCTCAGTAACTCAGTGCTCAGCTTCCTTTTATGAGAGGAAGGGACACTGTGTAGATGCTGTATTGTGAAAAGTCATGATGAAAATGCTCTGTAAGAGCAAAAGGGAAAGTTAACACCTTTAATAGAGGAGCCATAATCCACTCCACACACATGAGAAAAGAGTCGAAGCCATGCTTGTGCATCTACTGGCTATTCAAGGAATGTTAACATCTCATTCTTGGGGGAAAGACTTCAACCTGAAATGGTTTTAAATAACAGACCTCTAGAGAAAAAAATGTATCCATCCTGTTTAGAACGACATGCGTGAACTTCACCAGGGAAGTGCTGTTTTTATGAATGAGTAAAAAAGAAACAATATCTTGCAAAGAGATATCTGGAATGTCTGAGGAGCAAAAGTCTCCTGAACATACACAGATCTCCAGCCACGCTTATAAACTTATACTTATCTGTTCCAAAAAATCCCAACGGGGTCAGAGTCTCTCATATTGCTTTGATGTTATCACATCTACTCTATCTTTCGTTGTCTACACTACCTTTTTTTTTTTTTTTTTACACCAAAGAGAATAACCTTTTCAAAGTTTTGAATACTGGAGAATCCCAATAGATGGGAAGCTGTGGACGAAATTCACATTTGATTTGTCAGGCTAACTGAAGCAGCCGGTCAGCTCCAAAGTGGGAGCGCGTCACGTGGACTGTTGGCCTGAACATAGTAAACAGACAAAGCTGGGTCCCTGCTCCCTCTGCCCTCAGCGCCCGGGGTCAGGGCTCTCAGCCTCTCATATCTATGACCCGCATCAACAATTTCCTTGGCTCTCTACCTTGCACCCAGCGGAAAGGGGACTTTTCTTTAGAAGGAAGTTTTCAAAGTCCATCTGAGCGGTAGCAAACAAATCCTGCTCCATTTCTTTGCCCTGCCAAACAATATTCCATTTTCTTGGGTATAATGTCTATAGACATCATTTGATCCTTTTTTCGTTAGGTCATTTATCCTTTGCTTTTTTGAACTGTAATATTTCTTCATATATTCTGGATACAAACTCCTTAGCAGCTACGTGATTTGCATTTATCTTTATGGGCTCGGACTTGGCTGGTGAACTTCTGTCAGGCTCTGATCCACTGTATATGAATAACACACAGCAACACTCCAAGGTAGCTTGAGAGACGTTGTCTGGAGGTGTCTTACAGATTAAAACCTGACGCAAAACTAAAGCACAATGAGTTTTTTACTCCCGAGGCATCACGGCAAGTTAATGTTGCTGTTTTCTTTTTGACCTAAGGAAAAATCCCCGAGAGATGCGTGAAGTTTTGTTCTTTTCGGCGGCTGTATCCAATGGTTATTAGCCACCTGTTTTCCTTCTTGTGTCTACTCATCTCCCCGGTCTCCACAACCTCCATTGGCTCCCCTTAATTCTTATGTTGTTCCTTTTAAATTCTTTGAGGTAAGTGACATTTTAATTATTTGAGGTAAAGGGAAAAATTATAATAAGACATAATAATTATAATAAGACATAACTTGGATTATGAAGAAAAATACTGATAGATTATCTGAACATGATAAATAGTTACAAACACAAAAGAATCACAGTTATATCTGTGGCAATAAACTGATAGTATCACTTTTAATTCTCTTTAATTGAATTTTTTCTTTGAGAAAAGAGCTCAGCCTTGAACTCACAGCAATCCTCCTGCCTCTGCCTCCCGAGTGCTGGGATTACAAGTATGAGCCACTTCACCCGGCTTTAATTACATTTTTAAAGTGTTCTTCTTAGGCTTCATATTTTCAGTTTGTCTAACAGGTTCTGACATGAGTCCTGAAACCTGACCTGCTATTTCAAAAGAAAAGAGGACAAGAAAAGAAGGAAAAATAAAAATGTAGTCTAAACCATATTCACTTCATTTTTTAAAATGAGGTGACTAAACTATGCTTCATTCAGAGATAATATGCTAATTATAATTAGATGCTAATTATAATTAATTAATGCTAATTATACTTATGCTAATTAGGAAGTCGACCTGGGGGAGAGGTGTGGCCCCTAAACGTTCTGCCTTTGCACTACTTGTTAACAAACGCGTCCTGAGCCAAGCCAGGTGTGGTTGTGCCACTTGAGATCCCTGTGGATATCAGAAGGTGGAGGCAGGCAGATTATACGTTCAAGCTCAGCATGGACTACATAGTTACAGGAAGACCTTGTTTTAAAATAATATATAAAAAGGACCAGGAGCAGAGCTCCATGTGAAGGCAAAGACAAGAATACCGAAAAACACCAAAACAAAACTAAACAAAAGCCAGTTCCTGGGCCAGTAGAAGAATCTTACTCCTGTGTGTCGCCATTAGGACACATTTCATACTTGGATTTAATGCTAATGTCTGTACATGCGTGAACACTTGGTGGAGGAAGCGTCAACTAGTCCTAGTCTGCACTGAAAACCAGATCCTATTTCTGGCCTTCCTACTTTACTGTTTGAAGTTCAATTCGGCTGCAAGACAGTCTGGTCAATAAAACTGAACAGGGCTGGGGGTTTAGCTCAGTGGTTCCGGCACCTGCCTTGCAAGTGCAAGGGCCTGGGCTCAATCCCTGGGAACCACATACAACAATGCCCAGCATGGTGACTCATGCCTACCAACAATCAGAACTACAGACCACAGTGCCAGGCAGGGTGGCTCATACCAGTAATCCCGGCACTTGGGAGGCAGAGGCAGGAGGATTGCTGTGAGTTCAAGGCTGAGCTCAGGGCCAGCCTGAGCTTCCAAAAGCGAGACCCTGTCTCAAAAATAAATACATAATAAATAAATTTCAAAAACTGAACAAAAGGACTAAAGTATATTTTGGGGGCTCTTTTTTTTTTTTCCTTTCTGCCAAAGCACTGAAGAACTAGGTGGCTCTCCAGGTTTCCACTAATCCTCTGTTCTGTAAAATTCTACATGGAAGAGTTCCCATCAGCTTGGGCCTCAGGGTAAAGATGATGTGGATGTGAGTCCTCCAGCCATGAATTTGTGGACAGAGTAAGAAATAAATTTGGATTACTTATAGTTACTGACATTCAGGGGTGTTTGTTCCATGGCAGAACACTCCCCTCTGACTAATTCAGGCGACAAAAGGAGCTGCTTTCACTTTGGGTCCTTGACAGACATACAAAAAGTCCCTCTATCTGAACTACAGAGACAGTTGACACCCTGAATCCAACTCAGGTCCTGTCTCTTGGAACCTGAAACTACCAAGAGCGGACTGCTTCAAAGACAGGTGCGACTGTCCTGTAAGTGGCTCCCCTTCTGCCCCTCTGCGCCCCACAATCTGTGGAACATGAAGGATGAAAACACAGTCTTACTGAAAACCATGCCCTTCTTTAAATTTTTGCAGTAGAAGAGTTTGTTCCCAAGGGTACTTTACCACAACGCTCCACACTGGCTTCTTTTTATTTCTCGTTTGGAGACAAGGCCTCCCTGTGAGGTGGCCTCCAACGTGCAAGCCTCCTGAGTCATCTGCAATACACGCGTGTTCTGTTACACCAGGACATCCCTTAAATGTTTAATGTTGGACATTGTATGTTTCCCACATGTGCTGCGAGCCTGTGGAGCCCACTTGTGTGCTGCCAGTGGATGGACAACCCCAGCCATTCCCCATAAAGGGACAAGGAGCATGGAGGAAAATCGGAAGCCTGTGCTCCTCAGCAACACAGCTCCTGCAACAGTTCCAAGATAACACAGCCTGTACATTCCTAAGGGGTACTTAGAAAATGACCAACTTCTAATGCATTTCCAGGTTGCTTCTCTGCATAGTTCTGAAGCATCACTTCTCCTCACAGCCATCCCACAAAGATCTTCACATGTGACCACAGCCCAGGTTTGGAAGACTTAGAGAGATCCACACCACCTGCCAGTTGCAACAGAAGATGTCTCATCAAAGCATTAAAAAATAAAACTGGTTCTTACAGAGCTTCTCCTGCCCAGCGTTTCTATGAAACAATCGTGATGCAGCCCCAATGGAGGGAGGCTTTTTAGAGTTAGGAATGAAAGAGAAACGCATTTGGAACCAAAGCACTGAGCTTTTCCTGTTGTGCTACGTGAAAAAGATGGGTCTGCAGGCAATTGAACAAGTTTAAATTACAACTTGGAAAGTAATAAGCTGTGGCTCTTGCGATGTGCCAGCAGCTGGGAATAGTCTGTGTCCTGCACATGTTTCAGCTGACTCCCAGACACTCAAGTAACACTGAGAGATAACATGTGAACTTACGAGCCTGACTGCAGGGTGAGGAGCCTGAAACCACAAAATGAGTGCCCAAGGTACACACAGGCCCTCCTCCATTCTCTCAGACACCGGCAAAGAGCTCGATTCTTCACCACCATTCGGAAAGAGTACACGCCAACATACATGCCAGCATATTCAGAATCGTCGTTAACTTTGTGCATTGATGTATACCTTCACACGATTGGTTGGTATTGATTTCTACATGTCATTCTAGACAGACAGCCACAGACCATTGTCCCTCGTGTCGACACTTGTCTATTTCATTGGGTAATTAGTCACAATAGCTACTTCTTTAACTATTACCCCAACATTTTAGTGGCTTAATACAATATACTTTTCCCCCCTGTGGGACAAATTTCCTGGTGAGACACCAAGTCAAGAGGCAAGAGTCCTCTCTGAGGTCCTTGCATCTCTCCTAACTTGGATTAGGGAAGAAAAAGAGGAAAGATCATCTGCACCTTTAGTGGGCCAGGTACGGACCAGAAACACATCGCCTCTGTGTGTGTTTCGTTGTTTGGATTCAGTCCTGTGGGAGATCACTTGCCAGGGACGAGGACCAGCTCAAGCCCAGGGAAACTGAGGTACGTGAGCCCTGCACCGTCCTTCTTGCTAGTTTCTCTTCTATAAATCTGATACAAAATTATAATTGCTTATGATTATCCCTACAACATGTTTTCTGGGACCCAAAACTAACCAGATTCATACTTGATCTGAATTTTAAGAGACTTAGAGACCACTGGAGGGGTACATCACTCCCAGCACAGGCTGTATCTTATCAGTCATCAGATACAACATTTATCTGCTGAGTCAAGCTGTCTAAAATGTCAAGCAAGTAATCTGAAGTTGATATTCTGGAGCGGACCCAGAGAAGCAGATGGGCCATGAGGATCGTATGCTTTTCTTGAGCAGTGACCAGAGGTTCTCACCTTTGGACCTGCTCACCTTTTGAGGCTGGATCATTCTTGGTCCCTTGGAACCCCGGAAGTTTGTGTCTCTAAGTACTGGATGCCGCTAGTTCTCCCCAGCTGTGACTACCAACAGTGTTCCCAGATATTGTCAAATGCTCCTGAGGGCTGTGTGTGTGTGTGTGTGTGTGTGTGTGTGAGAGAGAGAGAGAGAGAGAGAGAGAGACAGAGACAGAGACAGAGAGTCAGAGAGGAGGGGGGAGAAAGGGAGAGGGAGAAAGAGAGGGACAGGGACAAGGACAGGGAGAGAGGGAGAGAACCACTGTTCTAGCTCATGAAAAAGGATAATGAAGTAACAACCCAGCATTTAGCCGGAAAACACCTGTATGACAAAGAAAGCATCTCTCAGATAGTACCAGAAAAAAAATGAAAGCTTGTCACACATTGCTGTTTGGCTTCCCTCTGTCAAGCCACCATGCAGCTCAGCTCCCGAAGGCCTCAGGCTTCTGTAGATGCTCCAGTGCTGTGGATGAGGCTTCTCCTGTCCTCCAAACACACGAGACCTCCGGGCTCGATCTGTGTCTCGCGTTCCCTCAGGACATCAATGCTGCAAGGCCTCTAGGGAATAAGTTACTCCTCGAGCGTCAAACAAGCGAAGTGGATTTAGGTTTATTCCAAACTCTCCCAGACTTCAAATACTCTCCACAGCTGGAGGTGTTTCCAGAGAGGCGGTACCCCAGAGCTGGACACTGGCAGCCTCGTCCCAGAGCTCCTACTCCAAACATAACGTAGGGAAGATGCATTCCCTTTAAATGTCCTCCAATGGCAAAATATTCCTAAATTTTGGTCCAAATAGTGGCCCTGCCTTCTCTCCCTTCCTCTATCTGTCACTCATCAGTAATTAGGGAAAGACTCTCCAATGTCAGTGTATCTGCAAACACCAAGCATTTCAAGTTGAAATGTGCAAAGGGTTTTATTTATTACTTTCATAGCTAAAAGGAGAAGTTTGATTGGAAAAAAATCTCCTCAAAGGATCTTTTTATTTGAATATAGTGGGTTTCTCCAGGATGACAAAATGGGGGAGCTATTTAGTGAATATTATGTGAATGATGAAGTAAAAATTATGAGATTATCTTCATTTCATTTTACTGTTAAACTAAAATCTGTTTTTAGAAACCTAAAGGGTAAGGAAATGACGGCAACCAACACACACTGAATGTTGTTTCTCAGGCCCCTTATACTGATTGTCTCTAATTCTTAAAAATACTCTAGAAAGTAGGTCCTGACATCATCATTTTAAAGGCAAATGAACTGCGGGTGGGGGGTGGTGAGAGATTTGCCCTGAGATGTGTGGCCTGGGTCCACAGAGCCGGCGATTGCTTCAGCTCAGATCCTCCAGACTCCCACACCTACCACTCTTTCAGTTTTTCCACCAACTGTAATGACTCCCAGAGAAGGTGACTCATGGAAAGCCCCACACCGACAACCTCAGAGACCCCTCCACAGCGACGCTGCATGTCACTGCAGCAGTAAGTGCCTCGGTCCTCATCTCACTGCCTGGCAGTGTGGGTAACAGAGTGGATTCTGGGTAAGCACCTTACATTAAATCTCAGTGACTTAGCTCTGATTTATACCTTTTTGTGTAGCAGTTTATGCAAAAAATATAACAAGTACCTTTCTAGCACCAATCTTATTGGGCTCTTTCCCCCCAAATTAGACACAGTTTCATTCCCCAAGAAAGATCCAAAGAGAATGTTTCTCCCGCCCCTGGTGCCCTGTGCCATGTGTGACTGTGTGGGCTACTGAGGGCGTGACTTCTCTGTAGACAGCACCCAGGCTGGGTTGTGGTGTTCACCGTCATTACAGTGAAAATCCGTCCTATTTTCACTACGTCAGCCCAGTGGGCTGCAGTAACTATGGCAACCTACCAGCAACATCACTCACACAAATCAGAGCGAGGAAGCTGCATAGGACTAGCTCCCTCCTGAAGGTGAAAGTCACACAAAGAAGAAATCTTTCTCAAGGACACTTGAGTTCACTCTAGAGGAGTCACCGGCAGTGCCGCATATGTTCAGCTTTATCACCGGAATAAACCTTTGTTTGCTTTTTCCAGCTTGTGTTAAAAGTGGTTAAACATGATATGCTTGAACCCCGGTTATACTAACACCGGTGGATTGCAGCTCTGAACGATTATCATACAGGGCGTGATGACAAGGCATCTCAACAGCCATGCGGCGCTCTGACCACATGGACCGATGCAGACACGCCTGTGCCTGCCTCTTCCTGTGAGAGCTCACAAGTCTCTGCCAGCGACGGGGACCCTGCCTCAAAAAGGAACAGTCCAAAAAGGAAACTGCCCTTCTGGAAAGTTCCATGCATAAAAGTCTCCTAAAGACCCTCTCTAAGGGCCACCACGGGAGGCGCTGGAAGCATCTGTAGGCCAGTGATAAGGAGCGTGACGACTGGAACCAGGGCATGGAACACGGTTGAGCAAGGACGTTAGGAAAGGAGAAGGCTGGTCAGGCACTGCCATAGGTGCATATGAGTTGGTGATGAGGATCTTAGGGGGACCTTAAGTCTGCCAATCTTCATCTACCCACCTCTTCTACCACACTGGGCTGCTGGGGGCTTAATTTATGCCGTGGCACGGGTACCTCAGCTGGCATAAAGAGATGCTCATAGATGGCAGCTGAACTGAAGTAGGAGAGCAATGAGTGCGGTGTCGAATGTATCCACGCCCAGGGCTTGCCATGATGGACTTGTTCCCTCAGAGTCCTGAAGGCTGGGAGTCCCAGGTCCAGAGGCCTGCAAGGCATGCCGGGAAGGTCTGCTCTAGAAACACCGCCCAGTTCCATGGCTCACTGTGATGAACTCCAGCTCACAGCAAGCTTCCTCCCTGTGTGGATGTCTATGTCCAAATTTCCCTTTCCACAAGGACACCCCTTCTCATTAAACAGAAGTCCTCGTTCTTCCAACATGACCCCATCTTAACTAATTATACTTGCCATAACCCTGTTTCCAAAGAAGGCCATTTCAGAGTCACAGAGTGGGAAGCTAGGACTTCAACATGTTAATCCAAGGGAGCACAGTTTAGGCTGTAATATCTAAATATGAATAAACTTTCTAAAAATGCCAGATTGTTTTACAGAAAAACAAAAAACATAAAATGAGTATTCCCCTTCCCACTCATATACACGAACTACG
The DNA here is from genome assembly GCA_004026965.1 of Petromus typicus. Lineage (NCBI taxonomy): Eukaryota > Metazoa > Chordata > Mammalia > Rodentia > Petromuridae > Petromus > Petromus typicus. Next base: position 60,071 of record PVIR01006982.1, read on the forward strand.
ATTCTACAGAAGCCCGAGGCCTCCAGGAGATGAGCTGCATGGTGGCTTGACAAGATTTTGAAATAGATTTTGAAAGTAATTTATTTAACAGTTTAGGCAAAATGTCCATTTTCCCCTAAGTCACCATAAAATATTCATAGCAGACATGAACTTCGCTAATCCTGTTTAGCAATGAAAAGCCACAGTCTCGGCCATCAAGCTAGTTCCACATAAATGAAGGAGGTCAGTGAAGGAGCACTCAGCCGTGAGAAGGGCCCAGTGTTTTCTGTGAGGGCAACAAGACTGGGTCTCGGCTAAAAGCACTACTAAATAGCCATCCTTTTCCAAGTCAGTCATCGTCGAGGACCCAGCACAAAAGTGGGGAGAGGTCGGCCACAACCCAGGGGGACCGTCCTCCCTCCAGGACGGTGTCCCACCCTGAGCGGGCTCAACGCTCCACGGGCTGACGCTGCCCCGGGGCTTGGCTCCCGTCTCTGTGGCGTCAGTGTCTTTGCTTCCAGCGTCTCCAGAAGGCCCCTGTTGCTGTTCACTCTGTGGCACCGGTGGACCATCGTCTCCGTCAGGCCTGTGAGCAGCTCACTTCTGAGAGACGGAGGGTTGGAAAGCAGCTGGCAGAAAGGGAGGTGGCATTTATCTCAGCACATCAAGACTCAGAGACAAATTAGGGGTTCTCTCTGGTGAGGGCTAACGCTGCTGTGGTCTCTGAGATCCACAACCACCCCTCCCCCAGTGTGGCTCAGGGAGGGAGGTCTGTGCTCCACGGCAGGGGGGACAGCTTCCGAGAAATCAAGTGCACATTCTACATTAGATGCTCAGGCTTTGAAGCTGTTCAAGATACAGTCAGTACATGAACAGGAAAAACCCAGTCTTGGCTGTTACTGCCACTGTAAGCTTTCTCAGCCTTTACCACTGCACATATACTAAAACTTTGAAATGAAGTTTCAACCGTTAGAAATTCTAAATTTCTATCTAATACCATTTTGAGCTTAGATGAATTAGCTTTTAGACTCAGGTTACTAATTAATCCAGGCTCATTATGTAATTAAGTGTTTGATTAGGAGTGTGAATTAACATACTGCACACAGGAATATAATTTTATGACTCAAACTCTTCAAAATCGAGTAAAGAAATTCAACTTGGTTAACAAATTATCTGACTCATCCAGTCAAATATGCAATTCAAAATTATTTCTCAAATTACCTAAAAATATGCAAGTGTAATTAGACAGATATATAATAATCTATGTATTTCACTATGGAAAATTTCTGAAATGCTTTGGCAAAAATAATGAGAGCATTTTAAATGTACTTTCAAAATTGTACAGAGAATCTTACTACAGCCAATACTGTATGATTTAATTTTCTTTAACTGGGTGACATTTGGAAATGATGCATTTAATGCATTTTTAATCTTTCAGATAATCTTGATAAAATAGATCTGGCTTGTATCATTCTACCCAGAGATGGATTTATTGTAACCACCAGACAATCTGTATGCATCAATCCAAGGTCTTCAGGTACAATCTAGCTTCTGGTGCTGGATTGGCAGGTAATTGTTCACAGCTGTTACTAATTAGACAGATACAATAATAACTAAAGAGTGTTTCAAGTTCTAGGAGTAAGTAGGTAAGGTAACTATTGATGTGTGAGATCAATAATTGAAAGTAACACTTCAGGCATAAACCTAGGCAAATTGGAACTGGGCGAAAGCACAAACGCAGTTCAGTAGGTGGCGCTCTTTCCTCAGTCAGAGGCTCCATCCCGTGTCGCTTGAGTACTCGCTCCACGGCGACTACCTTTATTCATCTCTTCCATAGGATTCTGTTACCTGAATCACTGTCACCATGCTAACCTCAAATATATTGTCTGGCTCCTTCTATTTCAGATACCCAGCCACATAATGTGCAAAAACAGCTGTGGGAGTACAAAAGAGTTTAGATCCTTTTGGTACATTTGGTTACTTGAAAGTAAGTGAAGCATCCACACACATTAAACACAATCAGACTGATTTGACCTCTCGTCAATGAGTTAATTTAATGTATTTCAAGTAATCACCTTGACGTGGTGGACATTTGGGCTGGAGAAAGGAGGGCACCACCTATAAATCTGAGAACATTTACCAGCATCCTTGGCATCTACTAACTAGATGTCAGTAACAACAGACAACCAAAAATGTCCTAGACATTTCCAGATATCCTTTGTGGGGAAAAGGATCACTCCATTTGAGAATATTTAGTAAAGTGGTGGTTTTGTTTCATAATAAAGACAAATGTCTGGCTTTATTTTATGGACTGAACTATCCTATTAGCATATTTTCAATGTTTATTACTCTTTTCGTCAAGTTCAGAAGTTAATGTGTGCATATTATGGACCACTTTACAGCTAAAAAGAGCACAAAGAAAAAGAAAAGCCACTAATAATTGTCCCACCGCAATGATGACTCCTAGGATCTCAAGTGTACCATTTTCATTTTTCTGCATATAGATGTACAGTGTGTGTAGTACTGCCTGATTGACAGAAATCTTAGCCATAAAGCAGTACTCGATTGTCAAAAGATCTTTTATCACTGCATGCATCTCGTGACATCAGGTGCTTTCTTAAATGATTTCATGTCTACACTGTATTCTTTGCAGACGATATATCACACATTTTTAACCAATCTTTAATAATTGGGACATTTTACCTGGTCTCAGAGATTAACATGCATTACTTTTTCCATGTTCTTGAGATAAATCCGCACAAGCAAAAATCTTGAGTATTAAGCTGTTTTAGTTCCGCTTTTGTACAGAGGGAGCAAAGGAAAGGAGGAGGAAGCAAGAGGAAAACCAAGGGGAGGAAACAGGAACAGAAGAGGGGACGAGGGAGAAGGGGGAGACAGAGGGCGGGGAGGGGGAGGGGACGAGGGAGAAGGCGGAGACAGAGGG
>PVIR01006983.1:0-63189 GCA_004026965.1 Petromus typicus
AAAAAAAAAAAAAGGATTGTCTTCCTTCTTGCCATAGTCATTAGTAGAGCCGATTTGGAGCTGAGGTACTGGGCTGTTCACACATGTTGTGTGTTTCCCACAGCAGAGTAGTGCCCTTCCTAATGGACTCACTGGAAGTGGAACATCTTTGGCAGAGAAGGAGGGACGTGGTAGTAAATATGGAACCTCACCGATCTCTGCCCCGGCACCATTCTTGGTAGATTCTGTGACCAGGTGAGGAAATTATTTCTCAGTTCCTTTTTGTAGAAATCTTTTGGAGGGACAAATAATAAAATTAACTGCATTTAAAATAACAGTGTCAATTCATTTATTGAAATTGGATAAATTGTTTCTCTGTTTATTGTTTAGTATTTTTTCCCCTTACTACTAGTAATTTTCTACAAACATATTAGGGTTTCTTTATGAAGTCTTAACTAAAAAAGAATATCAACAGGCTTATCGTTTAAGTATTTAGATCTGTTTTAAAATCAGTTTACATCTTCTCCTTTCATCTTTCCTATTCTGATTATGCCTGCTATGATAGTGATAATTGTGTCAGCCATCACTACAGGTGGAAGAATGCGGTAAAAAAGTGACACAGGACATTCCCAAATAACTTTTACTCATACCTGCTGAGCTCATTTCATTATACTACTTGCTACAGACAGAAGAGACCTTTCCCATATTTGACTATTTGGAACATAACCACCTGTTTTGCAAAAGATTTATATTACTTTCATTCTTGCCTCATACCTTTTTCATGATTAGCTGCCATTTGTCTTATCCTTATTGGTAATAAAAATGTAGATGAAGGGGCGGGGGATTTGGCTTAGTGGTTCCAGAGCCTGTCTTGCAAGCACAAGGACCCGGGTTTCATCCGGGTTAACCACATACAATGCTGGGCATGGAGACTCACACCCAGCAGCAATCAGCACCACATACCACAGTGCCGGGCGTGGTGGCTCACGCCTGTAATCCCAGCACTCAGGAGGCAGAGGCAGCAGGATTGCTGTGATGTGAGTTGGAGGCTGAGCTCAGGGCCAGCCTGAACTACAAAGTGAGACTCTGTCTCAAAATAAATAAATAAATAAAAAATAAATAAATAAAAATGTAGATGAAGCTAGGCATCATGTCTGTAATCCCAGAACTCAGGAGGCAGAGGGAGGAGGATTGCTGTGAGTTCCAGGCTAGCCTGGGCTACATAGTAAGTTCAGTTTGTAGCCTGAACTACAAAGCAAGACTCTGTCTCAAAAAACTAAAAAAAAGTAGATGAATTGAAATATAGTAGATGTTTTCCCAGTCAAAGAGAAGACAATTATTAGAGATGACTAATGAGAAAAATTCATAGTTTAATTTTAAAATTATATCTTTATCTCCATAGTCTTTTTAGTAATGTCATTATTCAGGAAACTGTGCCATTAAAAGGAAGATCGTTTTAGACATACAATTCTCTAAAATATATTTTTCCAAGCACCTTTCTCAAGAAACTATTGAAGAGGAGGTGTATTTAAACAAGGTGATGAAGCACCCCCCCAAAAAAAAAAGTGGGTGGAGGGGAATTTAAGACCCACAGAAACAATAGCGAGGTACAGGGATAATTACCTGGAGGAAGTCTTGAGCAGCAGCCATCCAGCCCATTTAGAAAAGGTCTGATCCAGACTCAAGAAGGAGGATATAGAGTTCCAGGAAGGATTTTTACCAGGAAATAAAGACATACTAACAACAGCACGTTTTTTATTATATCACTTACCTCAAAAAGCTGAGAAGAGATTCACAATTCTACTTGAAATATTAGTGATAATTTTAAAAAATTAGTTATTAAGTCCAAAGCAAACAAAAATTTACAAAAGAAATAATTCTCTCACACCCAGTTGTGAAAATCTTTACATGATTTCAGCAAACACTGAATATAAACATGAACAAATTTGTCAGATAGTTGTGTTAAGAAGAAGGCAAGATTATGGGGCTTGGTGGAGACATGAGAAAGTTAATCCTTGACAGTAAACATGTCGCTCGGACAGATGGAACTTGTGTTTTGGCAAAGCAGAATCTCTGGAAGAAGCCTTGTTAAAACACAGGCTACTGGGCTCTGTCCTGAATGTCTGAGGCGGTGGGGGCAAGAATTTACATTTCTAATACAGTCCAGCAACCAATTTGGGAGATGGGCATAGAAAGTGAAGGAAACTACAAAAAAAAAAAAGACAGTTGAAATTACTGATGTCGAGGTAATAGGAATGAAGAGTGATGATAACGGTGATTGGTGTTTCATTTATGAATTTTGTGGGTACATTTGGCCTTTACATTGTTTTTTGTACTGAGTACTTTAATATTGTTTTAAATTTATTATACCAAATTAGATGTTGATATTTCCTTACATCTAAGTTCATGCATAGCAGAGTCTTGTGGTGTTCATGCACAGGTCATATCTTTTCATTTTTCTCAGGGCTCTATCCAATAGGTTAATTGATATGTAGACTTAAGCACAGCCATCTAGGACTATAGAAAGAAGCACAGGGCTTTACTTTATCTCTAAAGAATGTTGATATCATTCTCAGCACAGTCCTATTCATATCTCTTATTCATGATGAGATGGTTAATTATATATTAGGTATATCATGTTCAAGGAAGTAGAGGAAACTTTTGGGAAGTGTGTGTGTGTGTGTATGTGTGTGTGTGTGTGTGTGTGTGTGTGTATGTATGCGTGTGTGCGTGCTTGCTGTTGGTGGTCTTAGAGGATTGACCCAGGGCTGTTGTACTAAGTTATGTACTCAACTTGTTTTTTAAATTTTTTATTTTGAGGCAGAGTCTCACTAAATTGTCTAGGCTGGCCGTGAACTTGTAACCTTCCTACCTCAGTCTCCCAATGTGATGAAATTACAGCCATGTACCACTCTAGCAGTCTATAAAACTGATAATTCTACATTCCAAAATAAAATAAACATAAGTTATCTAGAAAATTTCCTTCCAAAGAATCTTACTGCCTAAGTTATGTGTCATCATATACCCATTTAGGTCTGTAATCTGTTCTGTTCTGAACAGCTCCATGTGGGCTAGAAGAAACATTGCCCCTATTGCTTTCCCCACCTCCCAGCCTAGATGTGTCCATTGAATACCCATTCTCTCTTCCTTTCAGTTCTGCATCAACTTTGGCTGAAGACACTGTCTTGAAGCAGAAGTGTTTACTGACCACTGAACTTTAAGAGACTGCTCCTCCCAACTGGTAACTGGAATGCCCGGCACTCACTAGCAGTCGGTCCGTCCTGGAATCTATTCCTGCTGGAATGTGTTGAGTTCTGGAGCTTATCCTTTGCTTATAAGTTTAAAAAAAAAAAGTGTTCTTACATTTGACTTCAACTCCGTTTTTAAAAACTACATATTCCGTCCAGCTGAAAGAATTTAATGACACTACATACTTTCCCAAAGGAGGGTATCTGTTCTTCTACTTTCTATAATTTTATTAGAGTTAGTAATTCCTAAATTAAGAAATTACTGTCCTTACAGTTTCTTTCAAACTTTTGGCTCCACCTAGCGGTTATAACTATTCATAACAAGACTGCCTCTGGCTGTTCACTCTTTTAATTACTGTTTCCCTCCTCTGCATATTCTCAAGGTAGGCATCCTTGATCTGAACACTTGTCAGAAAAAAATGCATACTTTTCCATTCATTACCTGTACAAGGGAATTTAGATATTGATACAGTACCTAGATAGATTCGAGGCCAGCTCTTCGTACATTTAATATAAGAGTAAAGAGAAGTTGAGAATACCGAAGGTTTTAAGTGTCTCCTCTACTTATGACTTCTTATAAAGTGACTTTTCTACCTGAAAATTTATTATCAGTATCAGACAAATACTGAGAAGGACAACAGTGATCAGTTTCCCGTTATAAAACCTGGGAGAGGGCAAGTTCCTAGTCCAGAGACCCTATGCACTGACCTCAAGCATCGCCCCAAGCTCACCCGCCTGAGCCAGGTGAGCAGTGCGGGCCATTTCAGACTTGTGTAAGAAAGGCAGTACTCCTCATCAGTACCTGTTTGGACAGAGCTCCTTATTCCTTTCTGTGTAATCTGAATAATTTGAGAGCTTTCAAACTGAAAAAGAAGAAACTAAAGTACCAAGACAGAGAGTTAGGTAATGGGGGTAGGAATGAAAGGATTTTGTTTCTTAAAGCCTACCCTATATGTCATTGTGTATAGCATACTGAGAGAAGTCATACTGCATTAGAGATTGAAAAAGTTCAAAAGACTTCTGAAGAACCCCTCCATCCTTTTTGTCCTATACAGAAAATTGTGGATGTTCAAGTAGTACAAATTCACCATAGAAAAGTCTACAGATAACTACTTGTTATCCCAAACCTAGAAATAACACTAATTTAGCTTTAAAACCGTAGATTGAAAAGTAAGCCTCAGTTGCTATGGAGAAAGATGATGATCTGGAGACCATGTCGGGAGAGTTACCAGTAATCTAGGACTGATACTAAGCTTGTCTCCTAGGAATTACTTTCGTGTCCCAAAATGTGTATGTAATTGAAAATTAATTTGTACCACTCAGTCTAAAGGAACATCCCGTTTGTGTTCTTTAAAATTTCATGGTCTGGACTATGCTGGGCTCCCCATACTTACATGCTCAAATAAACACACTAGGATCAGACTGGAGAGCTCAGGAGTTTTAGTCTTGCACCGTTTCCCAGGCAGCTGTATAGGTTGGAAAGCACTTTTCACAAAGCAATTTTGCTGAAAGACAGAAAGTTGGCACTCCTACTGGCTGCCTCCCTGCAGCTATTATACTAGGCTTGTGAGTTGCATTGACTGCTCACAGGAGCCCTTGGTTATACTGCCAGACATTTTTCCTCACTGCTGTGGCACGTAGAACCTAGGCATGATCCAGAATATGTTAGATTGGGCATCGGTTTTGCAGTACTTGACAACCCTGCATGTCCTGCATGTCCTGCGTGGTTAGTGTTGTGTTCCTAACCTCAGAGCAACTACAAGACACTATGGCTTAGAAGACCTGAATTTCCTATCCAGTTTAGAAGTTAGTACTGTTCTTATCTTAAGCTTTCCAAGATTTAAAAATTAAGTAGTTGAAAACATTTCATCACCTTTGTATCTTCGGATACCTATATTTTTGCCAGTGAAAATATTGATAGGAACTTTCATTTGAATCTCCACTAAGTAAAATGTCCAAACATGAAGTGGTAAATAAGAACAATGGATTATCCCTGACATATTAGATGACTTGTCACATACAAGATCCTTGATATCAGGCTGGGGATTTAGCTCAGTGGTTCCAGCCCTGTCTTGCAAGTGCGAGGACCCAGGTTCGATCCCAGGTAACCACATACAACACTGGGCGTGGAGACTCAAACGCAGCAGTCAGTACCACAGTGCCAGGCGTGGTGGCTCATGCCTGTAATCCCAGCACTTGGGAGACAGAGGCAGGAGGATTGCTGTGATGTGAGTTGGAGGCTGACTCAGGGTCAGCCTGAACTATCAAAGTGAGACCCTGTCTCAAAAAAAAAAAGGTCCTTGAAATCTGCTGCTGGTGCTATCCCCAGAGTGCTACCCCAGCTCCTACTGCTCTGCTTCCCTGAGGACAGCAGTGGTGGGAATGAGCAGGGCCGAGGAGGTCTGTGGATGTAGAGGGCAGTGTCTGTCTGAACAGAGGGAAGCACGTGTGAAGCAGTGGAGGATGCTGGCAGAAGCTGGAGTTGAGACCAGCTACAAAGAAAGCTGCTGACATTGAGCTGAGACAAGAGGGGCAGCAAGATACCTTCGTGGTGGTTTGCTTTGCACACAGGAGACAGTACAGCAGAAGCTGCTCTGCCACGTTCCCACAGGGAGCAGTTAGGAGAGGACTCTGGTAGAAGGGGGAGGTTGCCATGGTAGATTGAAATAAGGTCTGAATGGTGCAGCTTTCTGCCCCAGAGGGTCCCTCAACACACGCATTAACCAGGGAGATCTTAATTCTGTTTGTCCGCAGCATCGCCTTTCTAACATGTGGCCATTTCATTCCTGTTCTTTGGGAGACTCTACTAGAAACAGTGAATAGGTTCCTTGTGTGCTTGACATTTTTTCACTTTAAGAAAAATTCTTTTGAAAAAAAATATTTCTTAATTTTACTAACTTTTCTTGCTTTACTTGCTTTTGAACAATCTCCGAGGTCCTATGGAACGTAAAGATGAAACCCTGGAGTTTTTCTAGACTGCTCTTTCTTGCTTCTCAGTTCTAGCTAAAACTTGTATCTTTGTCTTTTCTTAGCTTAGCCCTGAGAGAAAGTTCGGCTTTCCCTCTAGAACCTTTGGTAGTAGGATTATTTGCCAGTCACATAAAATCTTTCATATTTTTCTAAGGATCTAGCAAAACATAAATTCTTGTCTTCTCACTGAGCAGATGTCACATGCAAGTTCTGTGAAGCCCAGAGATAGTACCTACTTCAGCACAGCACAGAAACAGCCTCAACAACAGTACATACGAACATGACTGTGTTCAGTGAAGTTTTATTTACAGATATTTCCTTTCCCCTGATTTCCGTCTTTGTAGAGTGGCTACCTGGAAGGCAGGTGGGGATCCAAATAGGTTCTGCAGTGTCATCTGTCACTTGGAGGCACCCATCCCATCTGGATGTTGTGTCTTCACACACACGTGGTACAACCAGACAGGTGCAGTTGTGGTCTCAGCTCCGTATCTGGAAGGGTTCACTCATTTCTGGTCCATCTTGCCGTGTAGCTGCTTAGAAGTTTGGATAATTCCGTAGGGTGAAGAATGTACTATTCTGGGTAATCTGGCCTTTGTTTTACTTCCAAAAGTATAAGTACTGGTTCTTAAGTGATCAGAACTGGTTGGGCACTTCCTGTGATTAGTACCAGAGTGAGGAGCATGGCTTGTGTTATGGAGACTTTGCCTGAGCTGCATTCTGCTGTGTTGCTGTGGCGGAGGAGCTGTGACTCTCCTCAGTTCTAATAGCAGGATCTGGAAGCCCCACTGTATCATGCTGCTCAAGACTGTAATTCACTTCTCAGGATCTCTCTTTATCAGAGGTGTTATTGTGTCACAGCTCGTTACTCTTTTTATCTTTAGATCTGGATACTATAGATGGTTGTTTATGAGGACCTCACTAACTATTTTGTTTACTTTTTATATGAGTAAAGCTCCATAGTAGCTTTGAAACTGTAATTTATTTTCTATCAAGTGCACTATATTCAGTGTGTTCCTGTTTTGTATAATTTGGATTAGAATCACAGCACTGAACTGTGAGTTATCTGTACACTGAAATGAGATGTGTAGATGTGACCTCATTCAAATAAAACTTCTGTGAGACATTGGCATTTGTCTGATCTCTTTCTTGGTTTCTAGGTATGCAGTGCCTGCCCACTAACCCATAGAATTGTTGGCCACGCTAACAGGAAGCTACGGAGTGAGGTGAAGCAGTGGCGCAGTATTCAAGGATCTTGTCAGTGTATGGGTGTGACTCCAGGAATGGAGCATTTTAAAGGTCAGAACCTTACTGGTCATGCCTGGTGCATTCCAGGAGGCAGGTGGCCATTGCAGCAAGCAGTGTGGCACAGGAGAAATGCCATTTTCCTCTGGAATCTAGGGGCTACTGTATCATAAACCATCAGCAGATTACTTCACAAACCTGACCCTAAGTTCCTTTGTCTGAAAGCACATATGAAGTGCGTGTCCCAGCATCTCTCGGCTCTCACCGTCTCCTTTCCTCACCCCCACCATCTGCTGCCTTCACTCAGTTCACGCCATGCCATCTCCATGGGGAGCAGTGCCGCCCAGCTTTCTTGAGGACTCCTGGGCAGAACACAACAGTCACCCATAGGATTGGCAAGGCTTCTAAGGGAAGTTCTTCTGAGAGGAAAGTCTACCCTTTCCGCTCTTCTCTCTTTTTTGCCTCAGAGAAACGCTGCACTGGCCCAAGAAGCCTTTCAAGGCTTGTAAGAGCTGTGAGAGCAGGAGGGGGTCTGTGGGTTCAGCTGCCTGGGCTAGAAGCTCTCCTAAAAGGGAGTTTTTGTAAATAAGCACCAAAAGCCATTTCTGCTTAAGCAGAAGAGCCCAGGGGAAGGACAGGGGCTGCCCTCCGTTCCCATAGGAAGGTGGAAAAGGGTAGAGACAAAGGTGGGGCGGATGCAAATGCCATCTCCAGGCCTCAGTCGTGCTGTTCCTGCCCTGAGTCCAGATGCTGTGGAGCTGACTAGGCTGTGGTCCACAGATGGGCGCATAATAACAGGCTTTCTAAACACCCAGATCAACCCAGCATGTCATCCATCAGGAAAGAGCTGTGTGGCCAACACCAAGAAAAGCACAGAGGGCCTGAAGGTAACATTTCTGGTCAGTAAAGTTAGTGGCACTGCCAGGCCTATGCAAAGGGACTCATATTGGTCTGGTGGCAAGGTGGTGGGTGGCTGAGTAGTCTGTCTTTGTCCTCATCCCATCCTAGCAGGTACTCACCCCTTTGTGCTTAGATTCCAGTCTTCACCTGAGCAGAACCAGAAAGGGACATTGAGTAGCCCTTGACGTTCACAGCCAGGAAGCCCCTGCACCTCTGGCCAGCCCTCCACAGCCCACACCACTGTGTCCACCAGATGTCAAGTGCAACAGACAAAGCTCTGGGACAGCACTCTCTCAAGGTAGCAAATCATGATGGTAGGGCAGAAATAGACTTTCCAGAGCTGGAGATTTAGCTCAGTGGCACTATGCCTACCTTATAAGCACAAGGGTCCAAGTTTGATCCCCAGTATCACTAAAAAGAAAGAAAGAGACTTTCATATTACCTGTCCAGCCCCTCATTGTGTAGATAAGGAAACAGCTCCAGACAAGGACAGGAAGCTGCCTTATGCTCGATGACTAAAGACAGGAACTGACATCTTTAGGAATCCAGGCCATCATCTCACTGCTCCTTGACTAGTTTCCTTTGGCATTACTTGTCTCAACAACCTGAACTACAGTTGCAGTAAAGAATAGTCTCAGCTTTTGTGTTACCTCTCTGAGGCCCTTTCATGTGTAGGTCCAGATTTCCACAGGAGAAGCTTATGCATGTGAAAAGTAATGTCTTTCCAGAGGAGAACATCTGTGATGTAGATCCGGAGGGGCCCACATACTTTCACCATTCTTCAGGGTTCCCTAGGACTCAAAAAAAAGGGTACAGCCAACATGACCTGCCTTGGAATGTTCTCTCCATATTTATCATGTGCTCCCAAATTCCACATGTGCTGTCCCCTCTACAGTACTATACCCTGGTGAAACTACAAGTGCTTGTGGGAAAGTTGTTCATCTCCCTGGATCCCTCCTTTGGTTGCCATAGATTTTAATCTTAATTCAGTTTTAAAACTAGCAAATCTGGACACCTGGAAAATTTGGACATCCTTTCCACAGGTTGGAAGCCTACTAAGTGAATAGGCCAGAGAGGCTGTTCCAGGACAATCTGGTGTAAAAGAACTGACCACTGTAGCTCAGAGGTGCCAGAGACACAGAAAAGAGGCAGACATATCCAGGATCATACGGAATGTAGTTTTATTGGAGACTCAGAAGAATCCCCAGCAAAAACAGTGAATCCCAACAACGTGGTCCAAAGGAAGGACCATACACAAGAGTTAGGATGAAAGACACCTTCATCCAATCTGGAATGGTCCTGGTTCATCTCAAGCTAATGTATCCAGATGTCAGGCACATTCCTAGTGCTGGCTGGCACCAGGGTCTATTGTAAAGCTCTACATACCACGGTAACGGCTTTGTTTATAGTGTGCCTGAGGAATAGGAAAACCAACCAGGGTTACTCGAGGACAATCATGGTGGTCACAACTCAAGACGGCTGCAGTCAGCTCAAGCTTTGTCCCTACAGAGACACTTCTCCTGGGGAAATTGTCACTTCTCAGAGCTTTCTGCTGCTCGAGCAAGCAGCAATACTCAACAAATGCATGTTTCACGATACTAACAAACATAAAAGCTCTCAGCCTAGAATATGAAGACACAATTTTACACTTGATCTTAGCCAAAAGGCCGAGAAGCGATGAAGACACAATTTTAAACCAGTCATTTAAAGTGAATTATTCTTGAATTACAACATAACAAACAAGCCCTGGTGGAACCCTTTCTGCCAGTCCCTCTGCCTTGTCCTTGTGTGATAGTAGTACCCCATAGGTACTGTTTTACTCATAGTAAAGAGTAAATGACTGGACTGTGAAAAATGCTTAGAAAGATGCTGTGCAGTGAATGGGTTGCCATTTCCTGGTGGTCTTGGCATGCTGCTGAGCAGTCTTCTTGTGCTTCCTTGTTGCATATCTGGTGATCTCCATTAGGAGTGGATCCAGTCACCATTTCTAGCCACCTGATCTCAGCCGCAGAGAAAAAAACACCTCCCCAAGGAGCATTTTAGTGTCAGCCCCCTGTTCATTTCATCTGCGGAGGCTCCACAGCAACTGTTTCCTACCATCTCCACTTGTAAGGACCAGCCTGCAGCAAGCTCACCTGACCAACGGGTGACAACGATGGAAAAGAGACACAGAAACAAGTTAAAATCTGGGGGCCAAGAGCTTTGTGTCTCCCTTGACGTAGAGCCCCAAGTGACTGACATACTTTGGCTTTATTCACTCAGGCACAGGCAAAAGCAATCAGGAGGTCCACAGGATTCATTGGTCTCCTCCCTCTGTGGTACTTCTCTGGGCAAACAACTTCACCTCCGTGTTTTTCCTTTTCCCTGCAGTGCGTGAGCATGCTGGAGTAGCCTCCTTCTCCGTGCTCACCAAGGAGGGCAGTTAGGCCTCCTTCCCGTCTGATCTCCACATCCTCCCATCCACTGCTCACTGTCTTCGCTGTCCCCTCACACTAGGTAGATGACCTCATGTCTGCCTCACAGATGAAAGCAGAAAGCTCTGGGCAGGAATGTTCTCAGGGTAGTGCTCCTCCGACAGCCTTTGCCTGGAGCCCTCACCCTCCTCCCTCCCAAGAGGACTTACTCTGAGATCTGCATCCTCTTCCCTGTGTCTCTACCTCTAAAAACTGCCTCCCTTTGGCATTGAAACCTTTTTGAACATTTCCCAAACAGAGCTGTCTTGCATCTCACTCTGGTTTCCTCCGTGTCATATCCCTTTACAGATATATTTTCTTTTTAATGTATTTTTGTTGAATGGCTATTAATTTTATAAAATAAACTGGTGCGTCAGTTCACAAAAAATTTGTTCATGTTTCTAGAAAAGATGGCTGTGTTTGTGCTTGGGAGGGAAAGGTCACCGCAGTTTTGTTTGTCACCCAATGCAGAGTTTGCAAACAAAGCCAAAATGTTCCAAGTTCTTCTATTTGCAAACCAGACTCTTTTGCAAATGAGAACATTCATAAACCCAGGTACTCCTGTATTGGTTTCAATATAATATGTTCATAGATACATATATTTTGATCATATCCGCCCTCCATTCTTTCCTTTGCACCCCCTTCCTCTACCCTGTCACCCTTCCTCTTGTTAACAGTCTGTTCAGACAAAGTCTTGGCGTAAGGTGTCTGTGTCTGACTCCCGCAGCCCTGTCCAGCTTTCCTAGTCTGGCCTCATAGTACTATTTGCCTTCTCTTCTCAACTTCTTCTCTTTTCTTGGTTCATCAGTTAGAACAGGATACATTACACTACAGTAATGACCCAGAAAATCTTAGGGTCTTATAAGAATTTGCTACATAATTTGTAGTTAGTATCAAATAGTAGTGTGAGACAGGGAGCAGGGCCCCGTTCACATATTACATATTTGCATTGCAAGTGCCAAGGGCTCTGCAGTCTGAGACATGACTGATGTTCATATGTCCTCAGAGGCAGGGAGGGGGAACGCGAGGAGCTATACTTGCACTTCTTGCCTTTCTGCCTGGACGTGGCACACACCCTGTTGCTGCCTCTTACTGTTCAGAGCAAATCTCAAGGGTGCATCTGGGCCCAGAGGGTGGTAAGGGCAGAGAGCTGTCCCTGTGGTAAAGTAGTAGTGTGTCTCACATGTAGCTTACTGCCACATGTGCCTGATCCTCCTGCCAGTCTCATTCGGTTTCCTTTGTTAACTTTCCTCCTCTGCCCACTCCTTTAGAGCAGAGGATCCTCATTCTTGCTACTAACCCTGTTCTTATTCCCTCCCTCCTGAGGCTTTGAGGGCAGTTTCCATGACCTTGAACCCATGGCTTCATGGCATTTCCCGAGACTTTCCCGCATTACTTCCTGGGCCCCCTCATTCTCTTTGGCCCCAGCGCTCCTTGTTTAAGGCTCAGGTTGTATGTTGCTTCCCAGACCACCCTCCAGGCATCCTATCAGGAGCTTATTCTTGTTTGTAAGGGTCATCTTTTCTTCACTGTTTTCCTGATACTCCCCTCATTTAGCTGCTGCATTCAGGTACCTTGCAGCCTGCCTGCCATGCAGTTCACTATCTGATCAATTTCTGCTGACTCAGTACTGGCTAGATTAACCACCTACTATGTTCTTATGTATTCCTTGCTGGGCCCTTGACTTTGCTTTTCCTTGTCCTCCTGTATTAGGATTCTCCAGAGACAAAACCAATGGGAAATGTGTGCAGATATATGAGGGAATTTATTAAAGAATCTACTGAAAAGTTCCACAGCAGGCTGTCTGTGGGCTCTGGAGACCCCAGGGTGCTGGTTACATGGTTCAGTCTGAGTCCAAAGGCCTCCAACCCCAGGAGGGAGGTCAGTGATCACCTCTCGGCCAGAAGCCGAAGACCTGAGGACCCAGGGTGGGAGACGCTGGTGTAATTTCTGGAGGCCAAAGGCTGGAGCGCCTGGTGTGCGGTGGTGTCCCAGGCAGGTAGTAAGCATGTCCCAGCTCTGAGGGGAGAACACCAATTTGCCTTCTGTGTTGCCTCTCTCTCCAGGCCCTGGCAGATCAGATGGGGTCTTGTCCACACTGAGGGCAGCCCCTCCCCACCTCATCGTCTCAGAAGGGCACACTGAGGTCCTCTGGAAACATCCTCAAGGACTTATGTAAAATAAGGCATTCCCAGGTTTCTAGGCATTCCTTAATTTGTACAAGTTGTCACCAACAGTAACCCTTATACTTTATTTAGTCTCTTTCATCACAGAGACATTACCTGAGACCCACAATTCAAGGAGGAGAAGTTTATTTTGGCTCATAGTCTGTAAAGTTTTCGTCTATAATTGGCTGGCTCTCAGGAGGGCTGCATGGCACAGAGACATTGCAGAAGAGAAACAGTCTGTGGCATGGCGGCCAATAGCAGAAGGGGAGGGAGGACACAGAAGGGAGACAGACCCTTTCAGGCCACTCCCACAGTGACCGTAATGGAATTAAATCAGGGACAGAAAGATAAGTGAGGTATCTTCAACTATATGCAAACTATGCCACTTCTAAATAAGTTATGGTCAAAGAAGAAATCAAAAGGGAATTAAAATGATACTGAAAATCTAGTGGGGCTGTGGGAAAAAATAACCCTGAGCTCCAGTGCTGCAGGAGTGCAGAGTAGTAAAACCACTGTGGAAATGAGTGTGGAGACACCTCAGAAAACTAGAATTAGAGGTCCCATTTGACTCAGCTACTTGCCTGCTGGGTATCTTCCCAAAAGAATTTAAAACCATCGTACCACAGGGATATGTGCTCAACTGTGTTTATAGCAATACATTTATAATAGTTGAATTTTAGAAATAGTCCAAATGCCCATTAACAAATGAATGGATAAAAGAGATGTGTTATTTCTATATAATGTAGTACTACTCAGCCATAAAGAAAGATAAACTTGAAGCATTTATACCACTTGACTCTACTCTTGAGTAAATCAGACAGATATGTTTAAATATTGCATCGTCTTTACGATGTGAGAAACTGAAAGGGTCAATAAGGACCAAAGTACACAACAGATAATATGAAATCAAAGAAACTGCTCAAAAAGGGAAACTGAGGGGCAGGGAGGAAGAAGGACTGGAAAAGAACAAAGACAAAAGGGAAAAAATGGAAACAGACCTTTGTATATGGGAGGGGGCTGAAGAGAGGGGAAGAGATTGGGGAAAGAAAGAGGAATTAAGATATGCCATGAAGAAGCTGGAGATTTAGCTCATTGGTTCCAGCGCCTGACTCGCAAGTACAAGGTCCCAAATTAGATCCCTGGTACCAAAAAAAAGAGATATACTATGTACATGTACAAATTTCCTTTGATGAATGTGATCATTATGCTATTTAAAGTGTACCAATAAAATTAATAAAAATTTAAAGACAATGTTGAATGAATACACAAAGTCTCAGAAGTTGCTGACAGCAGCTAAAGTAGTACACAAAAAAAACCCTGTTTTTGCCAGTATAATATTTCTAAAGTCTTAATCGGTTATCATAAACATGGATTAACAGCCAAACCAACAAGCCACAAACATATAAAACAGTGATACCAAATCAAGGTACACTTTTAGGTACAGCAGCCAGGCTTGATTACAATAATTTCTCTCTCTCTCTTTTCCCCTATTATCTCTCTTTTATTTATGTTTAGGGCTTATCCTATAAGAAAAATCATGTGATATTTAAGCTTATATGTCTAATTTACCTCACTTAACATGATTTCAAGGTATATCCATCGTCTTATACATACATGACTTAATGGCAGAATCATACTCTATTCTGTATAAATATTTCTTTTATCCATTCATCTGTTGATGAACATATAGTCTGCTTCCAAGATTTCGCCATTATGAATTGTGTTGCTAAAAACGTGGAAGTCCATGTATCACTGTTATTTTTTTTTTTTTTTTTCGGAAACAGGGTCTCCCTTTGTGGTTCAGACTGGCCCTGAGCTCCCTGTGTAGCCTAGGCAAGACTCAAACTCACAGCAATCCTCCTGCCTCTTCCTCCCGAGTGCTGGGATTACAGGCATGAGCCACCACGCCTGGCACTGTGACATGTGGTACGGATTGTTGGTGGGCATGAGTCACCACCCAGCATTATTGTAGATGGTTACCAGGGATCAAACTAGGGAACTTGTGCTTGCAAGGTGGGCTCCAGGAACCACTGAGCTAAATCCCAGGCCCTGTAATATGTTATTTTTAACTCCTTTGAGAATATACCTGGAAGGGAAACAGCTGGGTCAGATGGAATTTCCATTTTTATTGTTTTGCGGGATCTCCATATTGATTCCCATAGTGGTTTATCAGTTTACATTCCCACTGACAATATAGAAGGGTTCCTTCCTCCCTGACATACAGCCTGTTTATTTTCCTTATGGTAGACATTCTTTCTGGACTGAGGTGGAATCTCAGTTTTGCTTAAATTTTTGTTTCTCAAATAGCCAGTGATACTGAACATTTTTTCTTTTTCTTACATAATCACTGACTAACGTGCTGAGAACTATATTGTTTAGCTCTAAATTCATTCATGAATATCCATTGTATTTGACTTATTGGCATTGTTGGCCTCATTGTCTCTTTGTAGGATATCCCTGAAAATGTTTTGTAATGTTGATTTATATGAATTTCTTGAGGTATTCTGCCTCAGGGAAATATCTTCTTTCTCCATCCATTTGAAAGGAAGGTTTTATAGAATATATAAGTCATGGTTAGAAATTGTTATATTCTGGGGTTTGAGACCCGTTATTCCAAATCCTCCCGGTCTTTAAGGTTTGTGTTACTATTTTTTTTTTTTTTCAGTACTTGGGAGCAAACTCAGGACTTTGTGCTTGTCAGGCAGGTGTGGCTTGTGTTAGGATCCATTGCCTTTCTCTAGCAACTCTGAAGATTTTATCCCTGTGACAAATTTTTGGTACTTTGAGTATAATGTGGCACAGAGAGGTTCTCTTTTGGTCATATCTGTTTGGTGATCTTATCTATATGTTTATTTTCCCCCCTATAGTTGGGAAATTTTCTGCCATTATTTATTTGAAAATTTTTTTAATGCTATTTGTGTTTTCTGATTTTCATTTATGCCAGTTATTCGTACATTAGTCTTCTTTGTATCATGTATCAGCTGCTGGATTCAGTTTTCAAGTTCTCTTGTTGTATTACTTCAGGTGTGTTTGAGTAACTGGTCTTTGAAGGCACCATTGTCTACTGGGTCTAAAATTCTGTCCTCATATTGGTTGCTTCTGCTGTCCATTCTTTCAGTATGACTTTTCACCGCCTAGATTTCTCACTGAAACCTTTCCATAGACTCTAATTCTTTGCTAACCTGGTCACTCAAGTTTTGTCTTATTTTGTTCGGCTCCTCTAGCTCTTTATAGTGTCTTCTGAAACCTCCTAGATCATTTCGGTTGTCACTTCAATTATCTGTGTATTTAAATTTTATGTGATTCTATGAAGTACCTCTTTGAACTGTTTTCTAACCCCCTTTTGACATTATTCTTTTCAGTAATTTGAGTGTGTATCTTACGTTATTTTCCCCCTTGAAATCACCTAGATTAGCTTCAGGGTAGTTGGGAGTTTGGGGGTCATTTTGTTGCCCTGTCTTCTTGAGTTTGTTTTATTTTGTGTTATAGGACTAATATGGAAGCAGAATTCCCCACTCTCCTTGCAACTCACAGCATCTCTTGATCTGTTCCACCTCCACATTTCTTCCTAAAGCCCTCTGTAGTCCCCAGCTTTCTTTCACTGTATGTCTCTGTAGATTCAGTCTTCCTTTCCCATGAGCCGTAAGCCAGGAGCCAGGAAGAAGGTGAAAACTGTCCCTTCCCTTCTCTGCCTACCCCTTCAGTTTCTCTGAGGGTTTTAATTTTCCTGTCCTACTTTTCTCTTTTTTCCTTCCCCAAGTTGTTATTTTTCATTGTCTGGACTGGTCATGGTGCTGCTGGGACAAGAGGAGTAGACCACTAGCTGAGAAAGAGGTGCCAGACCTGCCAGAGGGACAACTCACAGCTGCTGTAATGGAAGGGGGTGCTTTTTTACTGGAACTCTGAGTCTCAGCAACCTTCTTCTCCTTGACCACCCTTCTCATTTCTCATGCCCTTTGGACAGTTGATGAGCTGGCTGAGGAACCAGAGAGACACTTATTCACTCATCCATTGTGTCCACGTGTGCAACATACCAGGCCCATCAGGGACCAGGGAAAGCCAGCTGCGGTCCAACCCTTGAGGAGGTCCCAACCCTGCCAGGTGGACAGACAAGACAGAAATAGATGGTGGTAATACAGCAGGGTGAGTGCTTTGAGTAGAAGCCAGAAACCATTTCCCTTCCCCAAGAAACAGATGCCCAGGACAGCTTTCCATTCCTGTAGATAAAGATTAGAAGAGGAAGGACATTTTGCTATGTATTATAGATCTTCATTAGGACACCAGAAAGAGCAGGCCTAGGGCGAGGACTGTGATTTTGGCTCATCCTTAAAGACTGGCTGGTTTATAAAAGCGATCAGCATTGCAAAGGATGACAGTAGTGAGCAGGAGCAAGAGCTCAGAATGCTTCCCCAACTGCCAGTCAAAAGCTTCCAGTGCTGCCGACACTGGGTGGTACTGGAATTGTATATGATGGTACCTTTCTGTTCTTCTTCCCAAGCTTCTGTGATGCTCCAGCAACTCTGTGGAAAGGGACTCATGGCGCGTGCAGGCCAACTGGGGACCTTCTGTTTAGTAGGTGCCATCCTCCTCCTCAGCATGATGGCAGCAGAATCTGCCACGAGGGGGTCTTGGCAGGAACAGGACTTGGTCACTGCAGTGAGCAGAGCAGCCCCATCCCTAACTCACACCGGGAGTACAGTGAAGGAAGGACGGGGATTTTTGCAGATGTAGTCACATGGGAAGAAAACCACCTGGCCACAGAGGCAGAGCTTAGAATGAAGCAGCCACAGCTCCAAACACCAAAGGCTGCCAGCAGCTGGGGAAAGCTAGGGGAAAAGCATGGAAATATTCTTCAGAGCCTTCCAAGGAAGCTCGGCCTGCTGATCCCTCAGACTGCTGGTTCCCAAGGTTACCTGTAAGTTTGGGCCCTCAACTTAACCCAGGAAATGAAGAAAGTCTTAGGGAATCTGAGCAGTTTCCCTCCCAGACAAAAAGGTGATCCAGGGCTGGGATAGTTCGGTGGTAAAATGCTCGCCCAACACACATCATGCTGGAATCCACCTGCAGCACCACAGAAAAATGGGGCGCGTGGCCTAGGTTTCATCCCCATAAGGTCAACACCTCATCTCCTTATTCTCTGGGCCTTTCCCTCCTTCAGGCCTGCACTGGGGTCAATAGGCTGCCCCTGCGGCTTGCTCTGAAATATACCTCTCACCTGCCAGCGTCCTGAAATGGTCACAGGCACATCCTAGACAAGACCCTCCTTGCCATGCATGACTTCTGCATGACATTTTATAATGATGGTGGCCATTAGAGATGATTCTCAGACTAAATACCTTGGCCCATGCTGGCCTACTGAGACCCAGACTTGGATCTAGGTGGCCCTGGCACTGATCCTCCACTTCTTGAGGACACAGCTGAAATTTTCTGAGGCCATTTGGGTCACACCAAGTACCCTGAGGCTGGAGCAGAGTCCGCCTAGTCGTCAGGCCCAGGTGTCCTATCCAAGCTGGTAGTAGCTATAGAAGAGTAGAACTTCCTCCATGAATGGCCAGGCATCTTTTTCAGAGATTAGAGAGAGGAAAGAGGACAGGCTTCTGTGCTTGGGCTGTGAAGGAATTCCAGGTCGTCTCCAGAGATGTGATGGAATCTGTGGTCCAGTTACTACACCAGTGTAGTTGATGCTCCTGGGTGACATATGTGCCCTAGGCTTTGAGGGACCAGCCACAGCCACCCCACAAAAAATTTGGGTTCCAGAGCCAGGGACAGGAAGGAAGTGACACACAGGGAGGGGTATCACAGAAGGACGCTCTAAACTATGGGGATGGTGAAAGGTTTCAAAGCCTACTTTTGCTCTCTGGCCCTTGGTGGGGTTGCTTAGCAGACAGGATACCCTAGAAATAGAATTGGCCTTTGGATATCAGGAGCAACTGTCCTCCCTGTTCCCCCTCGGTAGTCAGGTCAACCACCCCAGCCAACACGGTACCTCCTTCGTACAGACTATTAATAGGAAATAGTATTGCTCCCACAAAATGGAGGACCAGGCTTCTGGCTAGCAGCCGGGGCGTCTCTAGGTTGTCCCCTTTGCCTGCTGGGACTCTGGTGATATCAAGTGTAAGATGCTACCTGGCAGATCTAGCTCAGTGGTTCAGGGGCCTGCTTTGCAAGCGCAAAGGCCCAGGTTCGATTCCTGCCAACCACATACAACAATGCCAGGTGTAATAACTCATGCCCACCAGCAATCAGTACCACTTATTATAATGTGGGGCATGGTGGCTCATGTCTGTAATCCAAGCACTCAGGAGGCAGAAGCAGGAGGACTGCTGAGTTCGAGGCTGAGCTCAGGACCAACCTGAACTACAAAGCAAGACCCTGTCTCAAAAAACTAAAAAAAACCCAAACAAGCAAACAAACACAAAAGATGCCACCAAAACCAGTGAAGGGCTCAGGGGATTATGAACAAAGGCAGTGCAGCTGGTGAGGTGCTGGCAGAAGACAGTGGAGACCAGTAGAGAGATACATCTTGTAGTCTACTGTAGAAAAAAGGACAGTGGCCTGTATGTTCCCTTCCCTGCTGTGTCCTACTGAATTTCACCCAACTTCTATTTTCTTCCACTCACTAAAATTTAGGGAAGTGGTTCTCAAATCTTGATCCTTTTACACTCTTAGAATCTGTTTGAGGACCCTAAAGAGCTTTTATGATTTATAGCACATTTATCAGGGGAGAAACTAAAATGGGTAACGTTTTAAAGTATTTATTTACTGTAAAAGAATATAATCATTACATATTAACTTTTTAAAATGAGAACCGCTGGCTATGGTGGTACACATCTAGAATCCTAGCTACTTGGGAAACTAAGGCAGGACTGAAAAGTCCAAGGCCACTCAGGGCAATTTAGCAATACCCTGTCAGTGAATGAATAAATGAATGGGCAAATGAAGCAATAAATAAATAAATAGGGCTGGAGTTGTAGTTCAGAATGGATACAATCCCCAGTAATGAATAGAAAGAGAAAAGAGGAGAGAGAGGAGGAAGGGAGAAGGGAAGAGAGGATGGAGGTGAAGCCGGGAAGAGAGAGGCGAGGCGGAGGGTGGCAGGGGAGGAGGAGGGGAAAAAAAAGGAGGAAGAAGAGGAGAAGAGATAACCGATGTATTTTACAAAACCAAAATTAATAAGCCAAAGGGGAGGGTGTGCACTTTGCTAAGCTTTAGGGTCCATCCCGAACGAGGCAGCTATGTCCCCGTGTCTGCTCCTGCACTTACTCTGCTGCAGTCTGGCATTAGACTGGAAAACGTCAGCCCCCAGGTGTGTACTGGGCCAGGAGGAACCTGACAGACTCCAGGTTCTTGGGCTGAGCTAGAGAGCACGGTGTAGCAGCTGCCTTTAAGCCACAAGCACAACTATAGTGAAGCGGGAGGAGGACACCGAGACAGCTGATGAAGCAGCCCAGGCTGACCCTCTTGCCCTTATAAAAGAGACAAGCCGCTGTCTTGCTGTGAGACAGCTACAGCATATTTGATAGAAGCCTTATTTTTGAAGTGGAAGCTGGGGAAGGGAGGAGCGGGCTGCAGGGGACTTCAGTTGCTCTCTCTTACTACCCAGCCTCTGAACACCTCCTTTTTGGGCAAATTCCAGAGGCTGCAGCACGCACACACCACGGTTCAACAAACTGATCACATCCTCCTCCTGGGACTTTAATCTTAGCACAGAGCAGATGATTGGGGAATTACTTGTGGCAGCAAGGAGACACTGGTGGTCCCTTCTGGTGGCAGCATCATGGGACCAATGGCCGTGGCACCAGCTCCAGCCCTCACCAAATGTTCCTTCCAGCAGCACAACCCCCTAGGGTTGCTGTGTGCCTGCCGAGCCTGCCCAGCCTCCTGGCTCACCTTTGAGTTACCTGTGGCCCCGCAGCCTCCTTTGCTGGTCAGAGCCTGCAGAGGGGCTGGTCTCTCGCCAGGGAGCCTTGACCTCCCAGGGGTCTGGCACACCAGCGTGCAAAGCCTGCATGCAAAGCCTGCGTGCAGCGGCTGGGGCTGCCCCACCATTTACTGAGGGCTCCAAACTCAGGGCCTTCCCATCTCACCTCAGACTCTTCCTCCCCCTACAGATGTCTTCTGGTGGCAACAACTTATAAAAGCCAACCCGTTGGTAAAATAAGGGAAGAAAATCACATCTGATCTGCCACAGACTTTGATCTTCCTTTACAGTGACCTTGTAACACTTTAAAGTCATGGGTCACAGCCCCCTTACAGATTATGTTGTTTCTAGGGCATGTACTGCTTCACCCAGAGGTCACCAGCTCAGCCTTGAATCTGAGTAGCCCAGATGTCTGTTACATGTGGGCAGAGACTCTGCTTGCAGGCTTTGGCTTGGCCTCTTCATGTTTCTCCCGTTACAGTGAGAATAGCCCAGGGAATGATGCTCCTTTAGCAAGCCACTTGGGATACAGTTGTGCTGTGGAACTTCCCTGAATAAGACCCAGCTTGGGGGGTGACCCCCACAGTCAACCTGTAGACAGTTCGAATTTGTACTTGCAGGCTGAGATCTTTGAGGCTGTTTAGCAGCAAAAGCTGGTTACATTATTCTGCAGGAAAAACTAGTGACAGAACTGATGAATGTTAAACACTGTGGAGTCACTGTTGAGTGGCAATTACTAAACCCTCAGGCAGGGCTGGGGATGTATTAACTTCACAGATCAAACAATTGTTTCACAACTGTCATTCATTCTATTTTTTACCTAATAATCTCTAGGCAAGCAACAGGCCTGACAGGGGCAGCCTATGTGGGTAAGAAGACTGTTTGCACTCTTTGACCTCCGCTCTCTGATGCCAGACACCGAAGAGATTACGATGGGGTGGCTGGGTGGATGCAGAGACCCACTGGGGGAGTTAAGGGGTCACAGCAGCTACCGACGTGCCCTTATCCTGAAGATGCCCTTGCTGACCCCAAATCTACTTTACACTTCCTCTAGCAACATGGATATTCAGATACTCTAGGAGTAGGCAGGTGGGGCACTGAAGTCCTGAGAACAGAGTTGAGCTTCAAGTTCTGTGTGAAGGACCTGGAGACCTTCACACCCATACACACACTTCTGCAGATGTCTCTCAGCTTGTTCTTTCCACAGGCAGGCTGCTGTGTGCACCTCGTCCTCACTGTAAGGAGTGTGCTCACTTTCCACTGTGCAACCACGGGCAGGTCTAAACTGCCCTGCACTGTATCCACGGCCTGGCTCAGACAAGCTCCTCAATAAATGTACCGAGGAGGTCAATCAGTGAGTGAGTCTTGGTTATGAAATGGTTCACTGCTGCACAGGGCTGCTTCCTACACTCTGCCAGCTTGTGCAAAATCAATGGATGTATATGGGAGTTGGGGAGGGCACTCAGCTCAGCTCCAGCCAACTACCACGAGTGGTGGCATCTTCGGGCCTGCAGGCACTCAGGTCCCTGGAGCTGGCTTTTGTTGTTGTTAACATCTGTTACCAGTACATGTACAGGTATGTTACTTTAACATTATTACATGGGGCAAAAACAGTGAATTTGGGTTTATCAAATGGAGTAGATCTGTCTCATGGCCAGGTCAATGGTGTAGTCACGTACTTGCTGCAAGGAACCACTTTAGGTAATATTTAGTAAAGTTGTCAATACAAGAGGATTCCCAGCAGTCTTCTCCCAGAAACATCAGTACTCCTTACACTGTAACCTCCTTCTGAAAGTATTTATTTGTTCTAGTCAGAACATTATTCACACAGAACCTAGCTTTTACTCCTCTGGTGTCCATCCCACCAGCACCTAGACACACATTGTACTTACCTAAAAAAGTAATCCAAACTACTGTTTCCGCATGGCTGACAGACCCAAAAGTTTGGACCTTAAGATAAGACATCTTGTTGGCTATTTTTGGTTAAGATCACTGTCCAGCTTTCCAGTGACGACTAATGCTGTACTTTATGACAAATGAATATTCTAAGATCCGCAGAAATGGACAAAAACTTGTTGCTTATTATACTTGTTCAAGAGATGTTACAACCTGGTTCCACATTAGAATGTGTCACCTGCTTCCAGTACTGAGAAAGGCCATAGAACTGTGCAGCTCTTGTCATCTAACATCTGAATGTTGATTCATGAGATTTCCAATGCCTAATTTCTGCCTAGTACTTAGACCCCGCAAGAGGTACATATTAACATTTTTTGCACTCTGACACTGCAATAAACATGTATCTTCACACAGAAACATTAAAAAAAAAAACCTAACATAGTATGGTATTGCAGAGAACTGGGATTCAACAAATTACACAGCTAAAATATTCATATAAATATTATATATGCACAGATTCAGTCCACTAGAAAAATTCATATATCAGAATATTAAAAACAATTAACACCCAAAGCAACGGCCCAAGAAAAACTATTTTAACAGCAGAACACTAGAAACAACTACAAGACTTCTAAACCAGTGGGAAAGAGAATCCTATACACTTAATGTCACAACAGGAACAATCTCAAATACAATTTTAGACTAACAGGATATAAAAATACTTTTTTAAACAATACTTTTAATAAGTATATTAGACCTTTAAAAAATGCAAACAGCTATGTAGTTGCTCCATTTGAGGACCTACTACAACAATTACACTTACTGCCCCTGGCTAGCTCTTAAACATCAATTTGGAAAGCAACTGCCCTCACACATACACACCTCTCTCTCTCTCTCTCTCTCACCCACACATACACACACACACACACACACAGGCACAGACTAAAATAACCTCTGCTAGCTACAGTGCACAAGGAATCAAAACCAGTGTGGGTCGCAAGGCGTGAAATGGTGTTTGGACGTCATCTGCAGAGCCAGGTTTGGGGTCGATAAAGTGGCAAAAGCAAGGTGGAGCTGGTGTGCACACACGGTTCTCATCTCGCCGGTGGAGGCAGTTTAGTCTGGCATATCAATATTTAACTTGGGAGGTGGGGGAACATATTTCCCAGGGCTCTGCGTTATAACTACCCTGGCCTTCTTTCCAAACATTGGAGGAATTTTTGGAGCCTCTGGACCAGATGTTTCTTCAGCATCTTCGCTGTCTTCATGATGGAGATCATAGGAAATGTTCCCATATTCTCTTAAAAATGGGAAAATTTCAAGCAGAAACTGACAGAAATCTCTTCGAATGCCAAACCACCAGTGATTGCCTCCTTTTCGTCTAAATGTTGTGGCCATCAGAGTTACTAATGACAGCCAAAGGGGGACAAATATAGATATATAAGAGAACGTATTGTGGCCATCCAATCTGTGAACCAGTAGAACCTCAAAAGTGAGCAGGGGCACAACAATCGTTATCCAGCTGATGGCCATGGTCACATGTGTTCTTCGCTGTTCTGCAACCACATCCAGGGACCTCAGAAACAGGAGGGACCAGACGATGTAATAGAGGACAACTAGGCACAGGAAAGACATGAGGATCCACAGCGGCACGAACACCACCAGCCACGGCCAGTGGATAATCCTGTCCAGCCTCAGGGCGATGAAGATGAACTGCAGGATGTTGACAGAGCACAGGATCTCCAGCTCTAGAGACCTGTCGTGTCGAAAGCCCCAGACGCAAGCGGCCACTGACACCGGGGAAACGAAGAAGAGTGGCATGAAGACCAGGAGCCAAAAGTGGGTGCCCCTCTCCACCCGGTCACAGACCAGGACTTCGAACATGAGCAGCAGCAGGTGGATGCCCACCGCGATCAGCATGGCTTTGAACTCCACACCGGCCTCCCCTTCAGTGCGGTAGCGAGGGTTGTGAGCCCAAACGCCCGCACCCACCAAGGCCCCCGCGATGACCAAGAGCTTCCATAGCCATATGGGGACGAAGACCGCCCAGTAGCTCCACTGGATGACGCCGTCCAGGCGGAGAGGCAGCAATACTGAGAAGACCAGAAGGCAGGCGTAGATGAGGAACTTACTCGGGTTGAAGTCCTGGAACAGGCCCCTGGGGTTCATGGCGGAGGCCGCCGACCGCCTGCCGGAGCCCCGGGCTCACGCCGCTCGGCGCCCACGTCAGCCCTGCCTCGGCTCGGCCCGCGAGGCGCTCGGAGCCGCGGCGCCGACAGCCGGAGCACGTGCGCGCGCGGTCACGTGGCCGGCCGGAAGCTCGCGGGGCCAAACGTGCACGGGCCGGGGCGGCGCGGCGTCTACGAGGGGAACGCTTCCTCGGCCCCGCGGCCGCCTCGGAGGGGGCCCGCGCCGGGCGCTCTCATCCCGTACCCATTCGGGAGCGGTTGCTCCCGCCTCGCCGGCAAAGGCCCACTGAGCCTCCCGCACTCGGCCGGCCCACGGCTGCGAGCAAGCCGCGACCTCTGGCCGGCGCTTCCTGGCGACTGCCGGAACCTGGAGGCGGCTGAGCTCACATCCTCCGGGGCGGGCCTCGGTGGGCGGGTCTCGGCGTCCAGGCCCGGCCCTCCCGGCTCCGCCAGCACCTGTCCTGGCTAGGAGTGGCGCGCACGCGCGCGCGCGGGGTGGGCACGGCGCCTGGTGTGCCCGGGGGCGAGCGCTTGTGCGTGCACGAGCGGAGGCGGGTGGCCGGCGCACGTAGGAGTCTGTAAGCCAGGGGGCGAGCGCGGCTAACCGTGTGACTGCCCGGGACGCCTGTACACTTATAGTCGACATGTGTGGCCCGCGTGCGTCCCCGTGGACGAGTGCGCGCGAGGCGTCGGGCTCGCCCACGCGCCGGACAGAGCCTGGGTGCGCGGTCAGAGCTGGACCTACGCAGCTCCTGGGATGAGGGCAGTTTTCATGTCAGCAAATGGCTGTTCCCAGTGCCTAGAAGGCAACAGTGACCTGGAAGTTGGGGGCAGGTGCTGAGAACGTAATAAACCCCCAAGGGCCAACAGAGGTGTAGCCAGGCTGTGGCTTGGAGCACCCCTTTCACCAGGTGGGCAGACCCCAGGCGATTCCTTTACATTGTCCGCTGTTCAGAAGAGTGGGGTTACTTGTCCTTCTGGCCTTTAGGTTCCTCAAGTGGGTATGACACGAAAGACCGGGGCTCTGAGGTTGGGAAGGGCCAGCAGAGGAACCCTCGGCTGACAGGGTCTGTGTGGACTTCTGGAGGAAGGAACCCCATAGCTCCTGCTCCCAGCCCACCTAGAGTAAATTAGAGGCCTTGATCAGGAGCCTACCTTCCTTGGACCTGGTGGGCATCAGAGTGCTCCCAAAGCACGATATGGGGAGGCCAGGACCAGCCCTCAAAGTTCACCCATCTCACCTGCTCCTTTCAGCTGAGGCCATCGGGAGGCTCTGGGGGAGCGAGTGTCAGCTGAGTGATAACACAGGTGTTCAGGTTCGATCTTGAACGAGGACCTAGATGGGCATTCAGGACCCCCAATTTCTGTGTCACTGCAGGAAGATCATGGAGATGGAGCTCTAGGCCTTCCTCCTCTACTGCTACCCTCTTCCTCAGCCAGAATTACTCTCATCTGTTCTGTATATTGGCCTTCTAGATACTGATTTCCTTTGAAGAATGTTCTATCAGCTAAAACAACAATTTTTTTTAAAAAATTGGACATCCCTGAAACTGTCCAGTTTCCTCTTCAGCTGTGAAATAGGCTTATAGAAGGATGTGGACTTGTTTTGAGGCTTAGATGAACTAATCCATGGAGCTTTGCTTTTGGAGATACGAATGTGGTTAATATTACCCCACGGGAGTAAAGCAGCCCTCAGGGAGGTGGCAGCCGAGCCAGGTCCTCTGGACTCTGCCACAACCGTTGAAAGTCTGTTCGAGTCTTCAGGACGAAATAACTGCAGGGCCACTGTGCCAGCTTGGCGAAGAGGAGTTTGGGAACCTGTTTCTCATCTCTAGAGTTCTTCCTTCAGGACAGATGAGGCTACCTCCTTCCAAGAAGAGTCTTGAGCTGTCCTGTCGTGGTGCCCTGCGGCCCTGCTACTCAGCTCCTGGGAAGGTCAGGGCCAGCTTCCAGGTGTGTGCTGCAGCTCCAGAAACAGGGTGGCTGTGCCATCGATCCCCAGCTAGCACTCTTGGGCCTGCAGGCCTCAACTTGACTCCTCAGCTGTTTTTCCTGGTGTGACCACTGTCAGGACTTGCTCTTGTCTTTGTTTGTTTCAAACCAGGTGTAAGTCCTTCCATTTGCAGAGGGGTGTGCTTGCAGCTCTGTAGCCAGCAGAGCAGGCCTGCCTTTCCCAAGTTGAAGTACATGGGCTTGGAGAGTGTGGGCCTAGAGCACAGGGGCTGATGGCATCCGAGGTCACTGTGCAGAGGTTCATTTCTCCTCCTCAGCATTTCCCTCCTGCCTGGTTGGTGTCTTTAGTCTCAGTGGGCGGTGGTGGCGGGGGTGGGGGAGTGGTCTTGTTGGACCTCTGAGGCCTCTTGAGCTCACACAGGCCATTGCCCTGAGGTCTGAGTGCATTGAGTCCCTGTACAGTTGGCTGGCTTCCTCCTGAATGTGTTCTTCTTGTCCATGGCCCCACTACTTTCTTTGGGACTGGTCTGTCCTGCACAGGGGTCCCTGGTGGACAAGTGGCTTCGTGGCCTCCCTCAATGTGAGGCTTTGTTCTTCTCACAGGCCTCATCTAACCGGGTTGGCCCGTGTGCCTGAGTGTCTCTAGACACCCAGCTGGTGCTCCTGTAATCACCAGTATTCTTTCTAGGAATGTGAATTAATTCACTGGTTCACAGACTATCCTTATGTGGCCACACCCAGGGGCTGTGCTGTCCGCTCCATGGACAGGAATCTCTCGGATACTGACATATGAGTCATTTCCAGTGACAGCTCTAACATTACCACACACTTAGTTTATAACAGCATCCATTGATTGTAGTCTCCCAGTTTCCGAGAGCCACAAGTCCAGCCCAGCTGCCCAGTGAGGGCAGCCTTATGAGACTGAAGCCTAGTTGTTGGAACCTGCTGCTGACTGTGGTTCTGAGTGCTGTGGGGGCCGAGTTCCCTGACTGAAGTTCCTGTTTTCTTGTTGGCTGATGGGTGGATTCTTATCCACCACATTTCCTGGCTTGTCAAGTCCTTACATGGAATTTCTGTGGATGCTA
Organism: Petromus typicus; assembly: GCA_004026965.1. Classification (NCBI taxonomy): domain Eukaryota; kingdom Metazoa; phylum Chordata; class Mammalia; order Rodentia; family Petromuridae; genus Petromus; species Petromus typicus. The sequence goes on from PVIR01006983.1 coordinate 28,005, forward strand.
TTTGTAGCTCCTGCTGTCCCCCTTTTTGTTTTTTTAGGATGTTTTTGAGACAAGTTCTCACTTGTAGTTCAGACTGTTCCTGAGCTCACTATGTGGCCCAGGCTCGCCTTGAACTCACAGCAATCCTCCTGCCTCTGCCTCGTGAGTGCTGGGATTACAGGTGTGAGCCACCACACCTGGCATGTGGTTACCTGGGAGTGAACTCTAGATTTTGCATTAGCCAGGCAGACACTAGAACCACTGAGCTAAATCCCCAGCCTTGCTGTCCCCTTTTAAGGCCCTGTAGTATTGTGTTGGGCAATATTGTATTGGGCCCACTTACCTAATCTAGAGTCATCTCCCTGTTTTAAGGGCAGCCTCAGAATAACCTCCATTCCATCTTCAAAGGCCTTGGGACCCTGCTCAGACCCGGCTTGCTCTTCCTGCTCTGCGTGAGGAGATGGGCTTCCTCAGGAGGGCTACAGCTGTCCTCAGCTGCTTCTCTGTAGAATTGCTCTGGAAGAGCCTCAGACTCCAGGGACAGGGGCCTTGGTGTGTAGTCTCTACCATCACAATTGGAAGGTCCCTGCCTTGCATTTGGTGATGCCTGGATTTATTTCCTGTCCTAGATCTGGGCTCCAGTTAGGATCCTCCGCCTCCATCTGCTCACGAGACAGGATACCCTTGCTGAATGTGCTCCAGGCACAGGCTTGGGGCCAGGGAGTGCAAGGGGAAGCTCTTCTTCAGAACTTCGTGTGCCATTTGTCCCGGCCACTGTTTCAAAAGGAAGCCACTGCCCACTGGGCCCCATTCTGTTAGCCTCAGGCCCACCAGTGTCCCTTAGTGCCTCATCCCTGAGCAGAGCATGCTCTGACCTCCTCCTGCTCCCCGGCGCAAGCACACACCCTCCCGCTTACTATGGGAACCAAGCTCTGTGACCTTGACAAGAAGCTGGGCTCTGGCCCCCATCTGTGAGACCGAGATAACTGCCTGTAAGTGTGAGGGTAAAACAAAACAATGTGTGAAAGCCCTGATTGTCTGTGTCCCCAGTTCAGTGCTGTCTGTTGTTACCAGAGATCATCTCGTCCGCAGCAGCACCGTCTCAAGGACCCGAGCCCGCAGTACTGCCCTCCTGTTTGCTCATCTGGCTCTCTGGGCTCCTATGACTATCCCAAGGGCAGCAACTCGACTCATCTCTATATCTGCAGCTTCTAGCCTGGGCCTGGCATGCTAGGGTTGTGCAGAAACAAGCACGTGGGCAGAGGATTGGAGTGCATGCAGCATCCACCCCATCCCTGGGCTGAGCACAGAGCACACCTAACCTGGTGCCTAAAACTGACAAGAGCCAGGTTTGCAGGGAGGCGGATCCTGGCTTGCACAGGGACCTCCCAGAGCACAGCCTATCCCGTTTGACTGAGTCGTTGATTCAAAGCACTGTGTCGTCTGGAGCTACCTTGGGAGGCTGAGCTGACCAAATAGGGAAACCATCAGTCATGGTGCCTGCCTACTCACCCTGAGCGAAGGTTCTCACGCCAGCCCTGCCTTGTGGGAATGCTGCCCCTGAGGAGGTGGGGGGACCCTTGAGACTTAGAATCCCCCCCTTTTTTTTTGGTACCAGGGATTGAACTTGGGACCTTGTGCTCATGAGACAGGTAGTGATACCACTGAGCTACAACGCTGACACAACTTAGGCTCATTTTGGTGCAGCATTTCCTGGATGTGTTCATTCCTTAGCTCATGTATTATGAATCTTTTCCTGGTTTATTTCACATGCGACATATAACTTTCCCCCAAGACCAGGCATCTATTCCCATCCCTCCTTTTTATTGGTCGTATATAATGTTTCCATTCCTTGTACATAATACGTCTTAATTTCTTTCTTTCACCACACCCCTTAATCCCTTCACCCCCTCCCTTTTTCATATGTTTTCAATACATAATGTTTCCATTCCTTGTGTGACACTGGCACATGGACATCACGCATCTTAGTTCCTTTGTTCATCCTGTCCTTCCTTCCCCTCCCTTTATCTCTTGATCCCACTCCTCTCTGAACAGTTCTGTCTCCTTACTTCCTCTTGTCTTTTATTTTGCTCTTTATTTATACTTTGGGTTTATCATCTAGGGGAAACCATGCAGTATTTAACCTTGTGTATCCGACTTTTCTTACTGAACATTAAGTCTTCAAGATACATCTGTTTTCCTAGAAATGAATTAAATTTATCTTTATGGTAAAGTACTCCATTGTATGTAAAAACACCACATTTTCTTTGTCCATTCATGTATTGATGAGCATATAAGCTGCTTCCAGTATTTAGCTATTATGAATTGTGCTGCCATAAACGTGCATCACTAAAGTAATGTCTTTGACTCTTTTGGGAAGACACCTAGAGACTCATGTATTCATTTAACAGTTATGAATCAAGCATCTGCTCTGTGCCCAGGGACTGTCCCAGACACAGATGCACAATGACCTCCTCCTGTGGCTTCTGCTGTGCTGGTTACTTTTGTCACCTCTTTTAAGGTGCCCACCCTGACCACCTCACCTAAAGATGTCCTCCTTCCTGCTTATATCACAATTTTATTTCTCCTGTTTATTATATACCCACTAAATCCATGCCCACTTAGAAAAAATCTAGGAAATGAGTCATTTAGAGAAAGGGGAGAGAAATCTCATCTTACATCTAAGAAAATTACTGGGAGCTTTTCACTCTTTTTTTTCCTTCCAGAATGTCTCACTGTAAAGGGATATAGTTAGCTACATACCATTAGATTCTGCTTGTTTCCTTGACTGTAACTCTGAGACTAAGTTATTTTTATACTGTGACAGCTCGGCATCTTGCACTGAGTAATGTAGTTGAAGGAGTTCCGCGGGCAGTGTCAGCCTGTGTTGAAATTGGGTTCTTGCAGAGGGAGACTCTGTTCTGTCACCTGGAGGCTTAGGCAACTTGAGACCACTTGGTCTTAAGTCCCACCACAGTTGCATGTTTGACTTGAGTTGCATGCATCTCTTCATGCATGTGCAGACAAGCTGTGGCAGTCTGGTTTATTCACCCTCCAGGGCATTTCGCTTCCCTCCTTGCACGTGGCCCATGACTAAGACCTGGGGGTTTCCTGTCTTTTGACTGGACTTTTGAACTGGTTGTTTGTCATTCTCCTCATACCTAGGAAATAGCTCTCTGTGGTCCCATCCCTACTTAGATGTCTCTTGTTGGATCATCCATCCTGGCGGTTATTTCACTTCCTCCGTGATATGTGAAATAGTGCCCTGTCTTGTACTCAGTGGTGTCTTAAATGTGATGAAATACCATTATCAGAAATATTTGTCAGAGTCCCATACACACCTAAAATCTTTTTGGTGACCACGTTAATGTTCCATCCCAGGACTGTCTGATTCTTTCCTTCCTCAACCACTTGTGTATTTGTATTATTTATATTTTTTCTGAGATAAGGCAACTGTAGTCTTCCATGCAGATTATTTTGCATTCAGCTCATTTTGGGCAGATTCTCAGAAATGTAATTGCTAGGTTGAAGGAACAAATATTTGAAAGCCCCTTGGTACATAAAGCCTAGTGTTTTTGGAGGCCAATTTTCTTTCTTCTGTGTTGTATTTGCAGAAATAGAGTTGGTTCTACTACCACTTGGAGTGTGGATGTGCTTCTACTAAGTAGAGCCCATATAGTCTAGAAAACTCCACAGAGGGGAAGAATTAAAATCAATGGGATTAAGTCAGGTATAGGGCTGTGTAAGATTGAATGTCCCCTCAAAACTAGGAGCAGTTTGATGTGTGTCTCTGTGTGCACATGTGGATTGGTGGTTTATTTGGGGCAAGATCACAACCACCAAATGTTATAAACCAATAAAATGAGCACTGAAATAAGTGAAACATCCAAATACAATGAAATATTCTTCAAAGAAAATATTTTTTTGTGTTGGATGGTGGGAGGGGACCTTCCTGAATTGTGGAATATTGTTAAATGAATAATAGATACTTTAAATATTAATTAGTTGTATTTAAATTGGTGCTGAACTATAAAATATTTTATGCAGTTTACACATACAGTTTAAGCTTTCTTCCCTGTCTCATGTTAAAGCCTTAAGCACTCAAAGGTGGGCTTTGGACCATGGGAACGTGATAACCATCAGTGAATTAGCTAAATGATGTTGAGAGGTGAAACTTGGTTGGAAGAAGTGGTTCACTGTGGGTGTGGCCTGGAAAGATGTATGACCCTTAATCTCTCAGTGCGTCCCACCTGCCCTGCCAGAGACTGTTTCTCCTCCACTGTGCCCTCCCTAGTTTGAAGCTATCTGCCTATAGACTGAAATCTTTACAAACTGTGAGCCAAAATAGACCTCTCTTTTTTTTTTTTTTTGAGACCAAGTCTCGTTTTGTAGTTCAGGCTGGCCTTGAGATTACAGCAGTCCTCCTGCCTCTGCCTCCCAAGTGCTGGGATTACAGGCATGACCCACCATGCCCAGTATTATGGTGTGTGGTACTGATTGCTGGTAGGCATGAGTCACCACACCCAGCATTGTTGTATGTGGTTTCTGGGCATGAACTAGGGACCTTGAACTTGCAAGGAAGGTGCTGGAACCACTGAGCTAAATCCCTGGCCCAACTTCTCTCTTCTTTTAAATTGTAGCTGTTGGGTATTGTGTGTCAGCATCAAGAAAGTTACTAAGACATCTTACTTATGCTAATAATTTACAGAGTAAAAGCTTTGTTGCTCAGCCCTGCCCTCCCCTGGATTGGTTCAAAATTCTGAGGTAGCACAGCATGTGTTTACTGGCTCAAAAATAGAAATTAGCAAAATTTTAGCGCTAATTTCATTTTGGGTTTGTTTATCATTCTTTTATTTGGGGGGAACAAAGTAGTAATTAAAATAAAAAATCCTCAACATGTTACTGAGAGCCACACCCTGAAGATGCGCCATGAGCACTATGAGGCACTTGGCTTGAGGGGCCATTAGCAGTACAGAAGGCTGACAGCACAACCAGGCAGTACCAGGCCGCAGGGGCCCGCCCAGCACTTGGGTGAGGCTTCTCATGCCCCGTGGAGTCTGGAGGGAAGTGAGAGATGATGAGGAGTGCAGACAGCTGTCCTGGGAGACTTTGTCGCCCAGCCAAGTCCAAGCTGGATATGAACCTCTGAGCCTGGCGCTGTGTCACAGGGTTACAGCCCTTCCCTCTTGCAGCTTCCTCCTGGCAATTCCACATAATACACACAATGACGCTCCTCTGAGCTCTGTGTAGGTTTTTCTCTCATAAGAACATAAACATTTACTATTGCAGAGGAATTTTCAAATTACCCAGAATAGTCGCAAACATCCCAGCTAATGAAGAGGCTCTGGGCTGCTGAATGACTGTTGAGGTAATGAGTTCCGATGGCAATTCCAGCGCACCCAGATGTCCCTGTGAGAGTGTCATTTCTTAAACTCCAAGTGCATTTATAGAGCAGGGAGCTGAAGGAGAGGCTGCTCTGGCATTTCCAAATGGGTGTCTGATAAACTCAGTAAAAGTGGATGTTACTGTCGTCAGCACCACCACAGGTCAGCGGAAGGGAACTTGGTCCTCAGGTGGTTGGGGGAGTGTGGGTTGTGGAAGGCACAGGGGAACAGAGGACATCTAAGAGTTTTTCTTTTAATTAGCAAACAACCAGGAACACAATAAGTGAAGAGGCCCCATTTTTCTGTTTTGTTCTTAAAGGGGCTTTGGAAGGGGAGACAGAAATGCTTTTCACTACAGAATCATAAGGATGTCAGAAACACTTTCATAGCGAGGCATGGTGGTTCACACCTGTAATCCCAACACTCTGGGAAGCTGAGGCAGGAGGATTACAAATTTGATCCCTGATTGGGGAACATATTGGTTTAGTAAGTCCCTATATCAGAATAAGCAAATAAAAAAAATTTTAAAGGGAAGAAGAGGTAGCACAGTGTGAAGGCCTTTGGCTCAATCCTTAGTATCAAAAGAAGAGAAAAGATCCCCCATGCACCATATTCAGCATGGAGTACTACAGCAGGGTGCTCCCCCAGCACTGGAGGGGCTCAGGGAGGCTGGGTGAGTAGCCTGCAGCCTGCACCCCACCATCTGTCCCTCTGCAGGGCAAGGGATGAGACCAGATAAATGTCCACACAGAGGTCACATTGGACTCACTTCCATGAGAAAATCCTGGGTCTGTTGAGCAGCTGGTTAAAGTGGTTCCTAAAGAATTGTTTCCTAAGAGTTGTAGTATGTTCAGGCTGCCATCAACCAAGGATTTAACTGACCACAAACCTTTGTTTCTTTCTGTTCCAGGGGCTAGAAATGCAGGATCACAGGTACCCGCAGATTCGGGGTGTGGGGAGCACCCACTCACTGGCTTGCAGCCCGTGGGTCTCACTTGTCAGAGGGGTGAGGGGCTGGAGTCCATGATAAAGACTGATCCCACTGATGAGGCTGGACCTCACAGCCAAATCATTTCTCAAGGTCCCTCCTAACACCGTCCCCTCGGGGTGAGAATGTCAGCATATGGATTTCAGGGCCCCAGACATTCAGACAGTAGCTCTAAACAATCCACTTCTTGCCACTTAAAAATATGTTGGCTTTGGGTGAAGAGTGGGTGTGAGAAGAGACCCCCGACTGCCGCAGTAGCTTGGCAGTGCAGGGAGGGCCCACGGTGCAGCGTGAGGCTATTGTGCCCTCCTGCTCCTGGACACAGCCACCAGCAGCAGCCAGCTGCCCCAGCGAGTGACCTGAGCGGCAAGACAGGTGACATGGCGACACAGTTTTACCTGAACTCATGAGCAGCTGTTTTCTCCCCTTTTTGTGGCAGGGACTCAGGACACGGATACTTGCCTTTCTGCCACTTTTTGGCGCCCCTCCTCATGAGCAGGCTCTGCAGCACGTACTGTCACCCCTGCTCTTTCTCCGTCTTTGCTCGGGCTCAAGGCTGATGCTGTGGTGGAGAGAACAGGAGCATGCAGCCAAGCTGGGATGCTCTGGCCCCCAAGTGTCTGTCTTCAGACTGTGCCAGGCACTGGCATCGTGCAGAGCAAATGGCTGGTCAGGGCCGGCCAGGGACGTGCTCCTGGGCTTTCCGCCCAGCTCCTTGTTCCCCTGGGCACACCTCCTTGCCAGTGCCCCTGAGAACGAACTTTTCATTCCCTTTGCCATGCAGGGATGTGATTTAAAGCATAGGGTGTATGCAGGGCACCCCTAGACTGATGCCTCCTTGTGCCACTGGTACGGCTCGGAGAGCTCAACACTTGTCTGCTGTGGGTCCTGGGAAAATGCTTTGCTTACCCGCGCCTGTTGGCTCTGTGCCCAAACTCACCTGCATTGGGCCAGGTCCTGCAGCATTGGGTTTCCACAAGCAAATGGCAGTGCATGTGTCCCACCCCTGTGACTACAATCTAACTTGTATTTTGCCCCAGCCACTCATTTGGCCATAGCTGAATCTTTACTTAAAGATAAAAAATTAATAGTATAGATCACTTATATGGCAAGAACTGATGCTCAGTGCTGCCACAGGCTCTGAAGTGGGCTCTGCATCGTGGTATGTTCGCTGTGGGTAGAGACTCAAGGTGCCAGAACTGGGCTCTCCAGTTCTGAGCTACCTGCAGGGGCCTTTGCCACATACAGGCCTTCGCCACTTCGCCACTTTGCTGAGGACAAGTAGCATTTACTGAGTACCTGTGATGAGGAAATACATATCTGAAACCACTGATCTAACCTTCATGAAGGAAGGTCAGGGAGAGATGGGGGAAGAGAGACAGCAGGCACTTTTACTTCCTCAATAGGACACAGAGCTGCTGGCCAGGCCCTCGCTGAGGACAGAGGTAGCCGGGACCCTGGCAGCCTCCGCCTTCCTGCTCAGCCCTGTAAGCATATGGCCCAGAACACTGCTGAGTAGTGGTTTGGCCAGTTTCAGTCGATTGAGAGACAGATGATCCAGGCTGTGCCCTGTGGCTGCTTTCAGGGCTAGCTGCTAGGGAAGGGCTTTGTGATGCCTCCCCAGCTGTCTCACCCCCCCCCCCCACAGCAGGGATCTCAGTAGCACTGCCTCCTCTGAAAGTCCCCAGACCCTCTTTCCTGGGACACCCAGTACCAGGTTCTGAGGGCCAGAGGACTAAAATGTCACTGAGGGTAGAGATGGGCACCTGGCAGAGCCTTGGGGTCAGAGGCAGTGGTGAGCTTCCTGCCTCAGCCTCCTTAATGGATGCAGAGTCAGGAGCTTACGGGAGGTCACACAGCTGAACTGGGAGCCAGATCATAGGTTGTGCGGAGCAAAGACAGTCAGGATCCTGGCGTCCCTGCAGCCTTCCTGTGCCTCGGTCTGCAAACAGGCGCCCTCCGCCGGCCCTGGGCTCCCTAATGCTTCCCCTTGATCTGAAGACTTCTGTAGAGTTCTCTGAATCAGTGGAACCTGAGTGCCCGAGCTGAGGGGTGGTTTTCCAGGAGCACCAGGCAGAGGCAGGGAGGGGCAAGGGCAGGCAGGGCCCAAGCTACCACGTCTCCGCTGCATCCCAGGGAGGCTTTAAACAGACCCACCTTTGTGTTGTTCCACACATGCGCACAGGCACACAGGTGCGCGTGCAGGCTTAGCCGGGCACCCTGACCCCAGCCACGGGCTGACCGTGTGTACAAGAGCGCCAGGGTAGGGGCGAGTCCTGAGCCCAGGGTGGCACCTGGGAGAAGGAGCAATGAGTCCGTGACTGTGGTGGCCCCTGTTGTTTGCCCCCTCAGCTCCCACTGGCCTTCAGGTCTCAGTGTCCTTCCCACTGGCCTCTTGGCCTCCTGGAAGATGTGCATGAGGATCTCACCCAGGAACTCCGTCCAGTCTGGTCAGAAGCTTCCCGGGAGGACTTCTTCCCCAGCCCAGGCTTTCTGCTCTGGTGGATTTCCCAAATGCACTTCCAGCTCTGTTGCATGGGTCTTTTTGGCCCCACCAACCCCTTCTTGGGCTTCTCTGCCTCAGGCCTCTGTGGATCTCAGTGCCCTGGCCTTGAGTGAGCCCTGTTTGTCAGACTCCTCTTCCTTTTTCAGGCCCACTGAGACTCCACCCCTCCTGGGAAAGGTCTGCTGTCTACTTCCCTCTGCTGGCAGGACTCCTCTCAGAAGTCCTCTGAGAGCCTCTCTTTTCCTGAGGCCTCAGTTTCCTCACTTGTAAAGTGGGACACCTTGTCCTGGAAGTGTTAGAACCACACTGACCCTGAAGGAAGTGGCTGCAGGGATTCCTGGGACACAGAGGCAGCCTCAGGGGTGAGTGGGCTGCACCCAGGGAGGAGGCGAGGTGCAGGGAGGGAGGGTTGGAAGGACAGGCAGAGATAGTCAAGAGTCCAGAGGAGCAGGGCCAGGAGGTGGCCGAGCATCAAGAATAGAAGTAGGAGGGTTGAGGGAGGCCAGGGCTTGGGAAGCCTGGCACAGGAGCTGTCTGGAAAGGTGGGCTAGGAAGTGGCTGGACTGAGGCCCTGGCTGGTATGTGGGGACAGGAAAGTCCCCATGGAACCAAGGGGCCATTCAGCTGTGAGTGCCTCTACAGCAGACTCAGGGAGGCTTGGCCTGTGGGTGTCCTTCCTGGAATAAAACACAGAATATATGGCTTTGTTCTTTAGTGTTGTTGAACTTGGCCGGAGTAAGGAAGGTGTATGGGTCCTCCCAGGTTTTGTCCCCCTTTTCTGTCCCATGCCAAACTCCCTGATAGAACCTGCTGGTTGCCTCTCTCCTATACAGACTCTGCTCTTCCAGCCCTAGGCCTTGGAGTGCCAGGCAAGCTCTCTACCACTGAGCTGCCTCTCCCTTCCTCTCACCCTACTTTTATTGCCCCGTTGGAGGCTGCTCTCAGTGAGCTGACGAGGGAGTGGGAAGAGGGGAGCTGAAGGGTCCTGCACCTCAGGGGGCCCTGCTTTGCTTTCCCGCTGTACCCTGACACCAGTGCCACCCCTGGTAGGTACAGAGCAGTCCAGAAAGAGCTGCTTGGTGAACGCTTACAGAACCCAGATTTCCCATGTCTCTAAGCTCTGGGCACATAGTACCTCCAACACCCTGGCTGCTCCTCAGGGTACTGCGTGAGTCGCCTGCGGATGGGTACGTGGCCCAGGTGACCGGCGACTGTGTGGGTGTGGGAGAGGCGTGGCTTCCCCTTGCCTTGGCATGTGCTGGCCTCTTTCTGGAAATGCTCTTTTCTTATCACTCGGCTTGGCAGCTGCTGGGGAATTTCTAGAGGAGGGTGGGGGACCCTGGGAGGAAACCACCAGGGGACCCAACACAAAGGAAGGATGGCGGGGAGGTGGTGCTGCGAGGGGGCTGTTTCCGTCAGAGCCAGCCAGGCTGCGTCAGAAAAAGGAAGGCTGCTTTCCTTTAGTCTCATGGTCTTTCCTCCAGCCAGGGGTCTGAGTGCATGTGTGATTTCAGCAGTGAGGCATGAGGGAGGAAGCGGGAGGAACTGCACAAAATAGGGGTCAGCTGGGGAGGGGCCCAGGCTGCCCTCAAAGCCATGTGTGACCCTGTGATTCAGTACTAGTGACAGATGCAGCTCACAGAGGTGACACACCGTGTGCTGACAGAGCCGCTGTTGAAAGCCAGTCTGTGGCTGCAGAGCCCTGTTGAAGCCTCTCAGGATGGAGAAGAGTGGGCCTGCACCCCGCTCTCACTCTCCCCTCTCTCCAGGGTTGCTCTTCCTGTACGTGGTGTCCCCTGGCCGTGGCTCCTCCTGCACGTGTTGCTGTGTCAGTGGAAGGGGCCTCCCTGTGAGTGGCTGGGGATCCTGGGACATGGCACCCTCAGGGCGAGATTTCAGGCAGCCATCTGTTCTGCCTTTGAGTGAGGTTGAGAGAGCTGGGTTCTGGGGGGAAAGGAGCCGCTCCAGAGCCACAGGAGACTGGAGAAGCCAGTGCCTGCTACTGAAAAGCAAGCAGGGGCCAAAAGGACCCTGCGGTGGGCACAGGGCTTGTGACTGTCCTTGGTCTGCTTGGGTCTGTACTAACCAGGAGGCCCAGCAGGGAAGCCAGGGGGCTATGACAGCCTGGTGACACGAGCTGTGCCCCATGTCTGGTCCTCCCTCCACCCTCCATGAGAAGGATCCAGCTCCGAGTGTGCCCAAGAGGTGGCCTTGGCTCTAAATAATCCCAGAGTTGCTAGGCCCCTGCTCAAAAGGGAAGCAAGCTCAGGGCAGGATCTCCCTCACAGGGAGGGCTCCAGGGCGCTGCTCTGAGCAGGGCTCCCAAGTGTGCAAGTTGGACAGCGAGGGCATTACGGGATGTGTCCCGATTCCCACAAGCCCCCTGGGCTCCTGTGCGGGGCTCGGGACGTGACTGCTCATGGAGCTGTGATCCTCCACAGGTGAGTTTAGAGCTGACTGCTGTCAGGAGGTAGGATCTGTGTGGCGAAGGTTCCTATCCTCTGCCCTGCCACCCTGCCACCCTGCCTTCAGTCAGCTGTGACTGAAACTTTTACAAACTCCGAGCTGAATAAACCTGTCCTCTTTTAAATTGTGTGTGTTGGGTGTTGCATCTCAGCACCAGAGAAAGTAACCTAGACAGGAAGAGGCCAAGCCACCTTGTAGCCTTCAGGTGGCTGCTTTGGAAAGAACAGGATAACAGAAGCTGGTAGGTGGGGACGCAGAGCCCTTGTGTGCTGCTGCTGGGAGCATGCAGGGTGCAGATAACAGAGCAGACAGTAAGGTAGTTCCTCAAAAGGCTAAACAGAATGCACATAGGACTTCTGGGGACAGAGCCCAAAGAATCAAAAGCAGAGTCCTGAAGCAGCATTTGCACACCCATGTGCATAATGGCATAATTTACAGTTCTGAGGAGGTAGAAGCCACCCACCCACGGGTGTAATGTATGTACTATGGAATATTATGCAGCCCTAAAAGGAAAGGAGTGCTAACTCATGCTGCAGCTTGGGTTAACCTTGAGACATGATGCTGAGAGAGATCAGACAGACAAAAGGACGAAACGTGTGTGATATCACTTATATTAATGTCCAGTGAGGACAAAGTCTCAGGGTAAATAGTGGAGATGGCAGCATGACAGTACAACGATACTGAATGTCAGAACTGTGCACTTAAAGTTGGTTATTCTGGGACTTTTATTTCATGTATACTTTAAACACAATTTAAAATAATAATAAAAATTAATGTGGAGGAAACAGATGTGGTGAGGGTTCTGCTGGGCGGACTGGCAGCAAGCCTGTTGCATTGTGCTAGTTCCTCTTTTCTGCCCTGCCCTGAGAGAGCCCTCCTGGTACACAAGGAAACTGAGGCTCTCAGGCAGCCAAGCCTCCCTTGTAGCCCCACACCTAGGATGTGACAGGGCTGGGAGCTGAATGGTCTGGTCTTTGGAGAAAGCTGGTTCTGCTGTCATACTGGTTGGTAGCACTAGACACTTAGGATTTCAGAGGGGACCCTCAGACACCCAAGATGACAGAAGAATAGAAGGGACAGGGAGAGGGTTGTGCAGTGTCTAAGCAGACCTAAGCCAGAACCATTCAGAAAGCCTGGAGGGGGTGGGCTGGGTTAGGTCAGAGGCTGGGCTGCCCTACCCACCACCCAGCCCACCGCAGGCTCTCAGATTCTCTGGGGTGCGTCTGTCAGAAGAAAAGCAGGAAGTGCCATGGAGAAGAGGCAGGGCTGGGAGCATGGAGGAAGCGCTTTGCTGCTCATGATTTACTTCAGCCTCCCAAGTCCCACCAGCTCTCCATGCCGGGAGGATCCTTTCTACCACAGGGTGGGGGTGGGGGTGGGGGCTTTCCTGGGTCTACCTTTCTGAGCCTGCCTAAGAAGCAGCCCTGGCTATAAATACTTCTGAAGAGGTGTGAGACTGGTGGTCTCCTTCTTGGCAAGGGCAAGCTAGGAGTCAATCATGTTGGTGGGTGTGGTGCATGGAGATTTGCCCACCTCAACATCTCTGATGTCTTAGCTACTTTTCTTATTCTGAGGAAAGACCCCCCAATACCCACCAAGTTAAAGAAGGAAAGGTTTATGTCTGCTCACAGTGGATAGAAGTTTTAGTCTGCAGTTGGCTGGCTGCAAGGCAGGGTGACAAGGCAGAGGGGTGTCTGAAGGAGAAATGGTTCATGGTAGAATAGGCAGGAGATGGCAAAGCAGCAGCTGCAAGCCCCCTTTTCCTTTATTCCGTCCAGTCTGTAACCCTTTTGGGTGGTGCCACCCACATCCATGGTGGGCCTTCCCAGCACCCACACCCAGAACTACGATAAATCAGTTTAGTTACCACAGGCTCTTTATCCCAGTATCACATCCACCTCTGAAAAGCCCTGCATGTACCCTTGGGGGAACATCTAGATAGAAGTCATAACACCTGGGTTAGGGTAGGGTTCTTAGATTTTGCAAATAAAAATACAAGATGCCCAAATTTATAAATAAATTTGCATTTCCAACAATTCATGGATAGTTTCTTATACACATGTCCCCTGTGTCACCTCTGTATTTTATGTGCACCCCTCAGTCTTGGGCTGTGTGCATGGAGCGGGAGCTGGGGCTGGATGCTCTAGCTGCTCTAGGCCAGGGGCTGTGGGCCTTAGTCAGAGCCAAAGTCTTCCACAGACATCCATCATCCAGGCCTGGGCTAAGCCATCCCGGCTCTGCTGAGACACCTGCTGTCAAACTGCTGTGCAGCTGAGCTCACCAAGTGGTTCTCTGTGTGCCTCCCTCTCCTCTGCCCAAACTAGGCCTCTGGTTGCCAAGTGGAGGCAGTGGAACTTCTAGGAGTGGGGCTTAGTGAAAGGAAGTGAAGCGATTGACAGAGTGACCTTAAGGGGGAAGTGGGGGCCGAGTCTCTCCTTTCTCTCCTGGCTGCCTGGAGGCGCGCAGCTGCCTGTGCCACACAGTACTCCTAGACACACTGCACTGCCACAGGCCAAATTACCAAGGACTGAATCTGAAACATGTGCTAACATAAACTTTTCCTCCTTTAAGTGAATTTTCTCAGATATTTTGTCACAGTGACATCGAGCAAATACACACATTTCTTCCCACTTGACTTTTCCCTTTCCATCCGTCCACCCACAAGTACTTATTAAGGTTTACTGTGGGTCAGACACCAGCAGGCACTTTACTGTGTAACATCTCAGCTTTGAGGACAAATGCAAAGAATTTAGACTGAAATGTGAACAGCTAACACCAGCCGTCAGCGATTCTTCTAACCCAAACACCGGCGTCTCCCATGTTTGAGGATCAGGTGACTGAAGATTGTCTAGCCACAACCTTTGGACTCTAGCCCCACCTTGAAGAAAGCTCATGGAGATGGCTACAGCTGAGATAAGATGGAACTAGAAAGGCTGAGGGCTGCGTGGTCAGAGACTGAAGTTTATGTGAGAGGATTCTTCAGCTGTGTCCCTTGGTGGCCTCCATCTCTCTGGCACCCTGGATGGGGAGCTGTGGAATCTCTGAGGGCCCTGTGGGGATAGCCCAGCTAACAGACCTGCGGGCTGTCTCGTTCTATGGAGAAAACTGAGGCCTGCGGAGGGGAAGTGGACACAGCCTCCCCAATGCCGTGGAGAGAAAAGTGCTGGAAACAGTAATAAACATTTTCTCACACCCGGACGGGGGGGGGGGGCCTTGTTCTGCCCCTCATGAGTTGTGATTCTGGGCAGATATAACAACTCTCAACCAAACTGACCTCAACTGCAGAGGAAGTCACTCTCTCAAATCATGAGAGATGGTGCTGGAAGCGCTGAGCACAGTCTGGCATGGAAGTGGGCTCAGCACTGGGGTGTGGTTGGGAGAGTCACATGAGATACCTGCAGCCTCAAGGACTCCGAACCCATCCCTAGAGGCACTCTGGGCTCTGGGCCTCTCCTCCTACCTGTCCACCTAAGCCAGGAGGAGGCTCCTGGAGAGGCATGCCTAGGAGCCTGACCTCTGGCCAGCTGGCTCTTCCTGCACTCTGCAAGAACGCAGAAGCCTCAGTCTGGTCTCGGCAGCCGCCTGGAGCTCAGTGTTCTATGACTTCCTGCCCTGTCACCTAGGCAGGCTGTACAGTCTCCTTGAGGGCGGGAGTGTGGAAGGGAGGCGCCTGAGCCCCCTCACCAGGTTCTCTTGAGGACTTGCACAGACTGCTTTCCCACTGAGAGGTCACACAAACCTCACTACCACCTTATTTTACCTGTCTGCCAAATTTATTTTTGGTTATTATAAATAAAGCCATGGAGAATAAAAAGGTATTCTAGAAGAGGAGCCAGCCCTCCACTCTCACTCTAGAGATGGGTATTTATTTTTATTTTTGCTTATTCTTGCAGCACTGGAGATGGAACCCAGGCCTTGCACACACAAGGGAAGCACCCTACCTCCGAGTCTCGCCCCAGGACCAACGTGCACTTTCATGGGTTGATGGTCTTGCTTTAGGGAGAAATTAGGAGCTAGGATTTGATGCAACAGTTCTACCGTCTTACCAAAGCAAGGTCCTCCTGGCTTAGGGTTTCCCTGATGGTACCCACATTCCTTCCACTTCTCACCTTGAGACTCCTTTGGCACTGCCCCAATCCTGGCAGTCTGGGTAAGCTAAAAGGGGCAGAAAGTTGCTTTTTAGCTCTCTGGTTGCTTTTGTTGTCTTCTGCCACCATAAACTGTTGTCCCCCTGCCATGTGCCACCCTGCATTGGAGCCAGCTGATTATGGACTGAAACCTCTATAAGATGTGAGCTAAATAAATCTTTTCCTCTTTAACTTTGGGCGCTGGATGTTTTCTCTTAGTGACAAGAAAAGTAACTAAGACACACACCAAATGCAAACTTTTACCTTTCAATAGTTACATTGTTGAAAGTTCTGTTATTGTGTTTTCTTTTGAGACAAAATATGACCATGTAGAAGTAGCTTTTTCTGAACTAAAACTTTAGTAGTTAGGTTTAATTAACTTTGCAGTAAATAAGTGGATTTGGGGTTGTAGTTAGAGCATTTAATCTCTACAAGTTTCACCACCACTGCACTAGGAGTGAATTCCAACCACCCTGTCAGAAGGGTGTAGGGAACAGGGGAAGGGGTCATGACTAGAACATCTGCAGTAAGTTCTAGACTCCTGTGAGTCTGATAAACAAGGCAAAATAACTAATAAATACAAATAAGACTTAGAGAAAATGCTGAGTTGGGGCCTGATCCATGCTACTCAGGGTATCAAAGACTGCAGACCCAAGCTTGCCACACCTTTTATTCAGTACTTTGAGAGCAAATAATGTAACAGGTCACTCACACAGTAATAGTTTTGATATCTCAGGAGTAACATGTAACAGGTCACTCAGGAAGCAGAATGTTTGTATATCCTAGAACAATGAGGAATTATGTAGATGCAGGTCCTGGTGTAGTTCTGCCCTAGATCATCACAGCACATGGGACCACTGGGGTCTTTGTTATTCTGGAGGTGAAGATAAAGAGTAAAGTCCTCAGGCCCGGATATGTCTGATATGACATAGCTGACCTCTAGGCCGGAAAGCTCAGACCAGTCACAGTCCAATTGGTTGGGAGAAGTAATTGCACAATCAGACTGTGACTGAGCTGAGCTTTCCTGCCTGCAGTTAGACTTGGGGACTTGGTTCTTGTCTTCACCACTGGTGGCAACAGGGATTCTGGTGGTCCTACATGTTGTGATGCTCCAGGGCAGGGCTATACCAGGATCTTCAGCTACAAGGATTATTGCTGGTGTCTACTCTGCCCTATGGGAGTTTCATCTACATAGTTACCAGCATCTGCCCTGTCTTCCACATGCTGGATTATAGGCATGAAAGTTTGGTATTAAATAAAAGTGGGGATCTTGGGTATTTTGTCTTTTGCTACTCAGAGTAGCATGCATCAGGCCCAAGTTCAACTTCTTCTTCAAACGTCATTTCTGCCTGTTTATTGGTTGTTTTGCCAGACTCACAGGAGACTAGAACTTAGTGCAAAGGTTCTAGTTATATCCCCTTCCTGTTTCCCACATACATGTGTTCCTGCCAAGATATGCCAACATCAGCTGCCCTTACCAGAGGGCAAATCAACATTCCTGCAGTTGGATTTTGGACTCTGAAATTCTAAAATTGTCACCTAGACATTTTCTCTATAAGTTAGCAGCCTTAGGTATTTTGTTGAAGCAATGCAAAACTTATGGATATACTTACAGTCTTAGGTCCACAAAGGTCTATTTTCAGTCATGCTGAATCAAGGGGTTGTACTCATCCTAGGAGCCCAGGCGGATGGAGAAGCCATTCTTTGAAATATCCACAGTGACTTTACTAGGGACAAGAGAGCTCTGGAGGGTTTTACATTGGCAATTAAATTCTCCAACCTAGCCACGGTATTTCTGCTCAAGTCATTGGATAGAGGTAGTCATATGGTCCCAGCCAATTACAGGCAAGCACAGTACACCTTGTACTGTACTGTGTAATTGCATAGCACGTATGTGTAATGTCACACAAACTTCACACATGCAGTGTGGTGATACTGGTCCTACTGGACCGCTGGGAAACTGAGGCTGCTATAAGTTCAGGACTCCCGTTAAGTTTTTGCTAAAGATGTGTTAATTGGAGGGTTGGATCTATTAGGTGCAATCTAATCAAAGTACAAAGCCTGTGATATAATACACATCTATCATAACTTACAATTACTTTCAACAAGAAAAAAATTACACTGTGCTAGCTGCTGTGGGCATCGCTCTGAACAAGAGCTGTCATCCTTGAAGACTAGAGAGGCCAACTGTTAAACGACTTATTGCAATATTGTGTGGTGCCCTGTGAGCTTCATGGGGCCATAAGAAGTGTCGAGGCACGGGTAGTCAGTTTTCAGATTTAGGAAGGGGCCGACTAGGAAAATCAAACCACATAAAAGATCTACTTGGCCAGAAAATGACAATCGGCTATGTGGGACGGCAGAAGAGGCAGTCTGTAGGAGAAAACCTGTGGTCCTTTGCTGGCTTCAGGCTGAAGCAGGGATTAGGGCACTTGCCGCGTGCGCCATGGGTCAAGTTATTAAGGCATTAGTTAAGTCACTCCATTATTGCCGACAGTGTGTCACTAGTTAAACCCGTGGCCCGAGTCCTCAGAACTGCCTGGATCCTCCCACATCCGTGCATAAGCGCCCTTGGCCGCGCCTTAATTTTCCTCGGTTTCTATGTGACAGCTCTGTCCTTCCCTTTCGCTTTTTACTAATCTGGGCTCGCTCTGGCCTACATCCCGAGATCGGCGCTGCTCCGCCCGCCCACGCCCAGCGTCCCCAGACCAGTTCCGAGCTCCGCCACTGCACCAGCGGTCACGTGCACGGCATTCTGCACCCGAAAGGAGGAAACGGAGTGGAGCGGGGCAGGCCTGTCGGACACGCCCCTTTGCCTGAGACGGCCTTTCATTGGTGAAAGCCTCCTCTCGGCCTCTTGCGGCTTGGAAGACTCGTTTTAGATTGGCTGCTAGGCCCTTGGTAGGCGTGGCCTCTAGGGGTAGGGCTAGGGCGGAAGGGGGAGGGCGCTCCCGAGAGGAGGGGTTGCCTGGACAACGTCGAGGTTGCGCTCGGGGGGTGGGGAAGTGAGCCGGGGCTGCTCAATGACAAATCGGCTGGGGGCTGCTGGGGTCAAGCCCCGGGAGGGGGCGGGGCGCGTTTAAGAGCGGCGGGCCAGGTGCGGACTGGCGAGGCAGCGCGGGACCTGTCCCAGGTAAGGGCGCCGCGCCCTGGAGGGCCTCGGGCCGGGGTGGAGTCGGGCGGGGGGAGGGGGGAGTAGGAGCGCCACCCTACGCTTGCTCGGTGGCCCTCCGTAGCCAGGCTGTTTGGAGCGGAGGGCGACGCCTGGGCAGCAGTCTGCTCGCCTCGGGAGGTCCCGGGTCGGGACAGCCCTGGCCGCCCCGCTCGGCCCGGGGCTGGAGAAACGGGGGCGGTGCCTCAGCTTCTCCCTTGTAGCCTGTCCTTCCCTTTTCCCACAAATGGCCACTGCTTCCACTTCCTGCCCTTTGGTTCACTTCCTCAGTCCCTTTAGTCGCCGCTTCGGGTACGATAAGTGATAGGGTTGCAAAAACTTACTGTTACCGTAGGAACTTATACTTGGGGGTGACCTGGGGCCCAATTCTAAAAGTTCCCCCCGTTTGCCTTAGTCCTGGCCCCCAAACGATCCCCCTTTCCACTCCCCCAGTTCTTTTCCGATAGGGACTTGCTTGCTCCTAAGTTGGCGTCTAGAGGAACCCTGGTGGTTTTAACTGTCTGTTCCTGCCTCCTTTAGGTGTTGGTTAAGAACTGCTGGTCGCAGAAATCGCGATGTCCAGACTGCCTGTCTGTGTGAGCATTTTCAGGAGAAATGGATGGGGGGGGGTTGGTCTCATGTCAGGTGGACTGATTTAGAATCGTAGATAGATCAGACTTGGTTGATTGTTCGATTAAGTTATGTGTGGCTTGATTTTAGATCTTGTAGAAGAGAGAAGTTCCCGCACCGTCCTAGTTTCCTAACCTCATTTCTTCTTAACTTTTGGGGATGGATAGTAGGCAGGATTATCGGAGGGTACAGCAGTTTTTAGATGTGTAAATGACAGAACTCTTAAGTGAAACAACAGGATTCTTGGATGTCAAACCTGATGTTCCTTAGGCTTGGAACAATAGAAATAGAATAGGGTGGTTCTCTGAAGTGGGGTAACCAAGAAAAGTGGTGCTGAATATTGGGAAAGACAGGAGTAGGGCTTGAATGCACAGCCTCGGTGCTAGCTCTGGAACTTTATTAGTAGTGTGATCTTGAGCCTCCAGAGTCAGCCAAAGAAGGTGATAATACTTATCCTCATTGTTAATAAGTGAAATGTGGAGCACTTAAGGTGTTCTTTATGGTAGTGGGGCTGGTGCTGTGGTTTGTGTGATTGCCCTCCAGGGATCTGTTGTTAAGAGCTAGTCACCATCCTATAGTGCTGTTTGGAGGCAGTGGGTCCTTTAAGGGGTGGGGCCTAAAGGGAGAGTTAAGTCCCTGGGACCTGTCCTTGAGGAGGAGACTGGCGTCCTGGCTCCTTCCTATCTCTCTGTTTCCTGGCCACCATAAGGTGAGCAGCTTGTTCCACCTGATATGCGGCTCACCACAGGCCAATTAATCATGGACCGAAACATTCCCAACTGTGAGCCAACTGTGAGCTGTGCTGAGAACTGAACTCAAGGCCTCATGCATGTGGACAAAGCTCTGAGACAGATGAGTGGCCCAACTTTCCCTCTTTTTAAGTTGAATTCCTTAGGAATTTGTTATAGTTCCAGAAAGCTGAGTCTCACGATAAGAAGCAGCCCATGATACCCATCCTTTAGCTCTGTTTTGTTCTGACCACATCTGAGGCTTTCTTTCCTTCCCTTCCATGTTTGTGGTGCTGCTGATGAACCCAGAGTCCTGCACATGCTATAATGTGCAGCATATAATCTACCCTGAGCTGGACCTTTAGCCCCTTTCCTTCCTTTCCTATTCATATTATTTCCCTTGGAAACAGTGGATACTCTTATCCAAGCTCCCAGTGAGATTTTCCTGCTCCTGAAGTATAAGCACTTTCCCAGGCTTTTGTGTGGAAAATGTGTGGATATGAGTTACTGAATATCTTTTGGGAAAATGCAGCCTAGACATATCAAGACAGAAGTACAAGAATAAGAGCTTTTAATGAAATTTGAAAAGGTGGTGGTAGAACTGAGAGAAATAGAAACATTCTAAATTCTTACATAGAACTTTTTCAAGGCTCTTGCTTTGGCTGAAGATGGCTTGAAAGTTTATGAAAAATTTTAAACTTTAGAATCAAGATGATCCTTTGTACCTTGACTCACCCCCTCTTTTGCATTTAATTACTAAATTCTTGCCTACTTTGTAGAAGTCAGAAATATCACTGGGGATCTTTTTTGAAAGCTAGATTTGAGACAGTGTAACAATCTAGAACTCTCAGAAGGTTTTCAGTATAATTGGTCTCAAGATGAAATACAAGAGTCCCATTTTTCATTGGTTCCAATTACAGTAAGTCCCCAACTTGTGAAGGGGTTTTGTTTGGGAAGAATTGTTTGTAAGCTGGATTTGTTTGTGAGCTGAGTGAGTCTTATACAGTATACTTGTGAAGGTTTGCAATTGGAATCTTCTTAAGTTGGGGATTTACTATACTTCTAAACAGCTTGTGCTGTTTAGACCTGCAAGATACTCGAGTGTTTTTTGTGTAGATGATGCATGTTGTTGAGAAGTCTTCATGTTAGATCAGAGAGAACAGAATGTTGGGGAGAATGGACCACTTAATTAGGTGATCCAGTTTGGGAGGAGGAGGAGGAGGAGGGAGAAAGAAGGGAAAGAGGAGCATCAGTTACTCATTGATCTAACTGAGATCTACACAGCTGGCCTTGGAGATCTGGCTATGAGCCACCCTCCTGTAGCTCTGCAGTTCTTTGGTGCCCAGAAATACAAACAAGGATGTATGTGTACGTGTATTCTGAGGTGTTCCAAACAGTAGCTGAGCCAGTGGGTGAGAGGGCGTATGTGTGAGCTTCCGGATGGTCATAGAGGAAAGGAAGATGTAAAGGATGTAGATGCTCAGTGTTAAAGAGCAGAGGTACATGTGGATACTGTGAACTACAAAATACTAGTTAGGGCTCAACTTTAAGTTTGTCACTTTAAAGAAGGATGACTGCTTACAATTTTACTGAGTGTTTTCTTGAGAGGGTTTTGTTTTGTTTTGTTTTGAGACAGGGTCTCGCTTTTTTGTAATTCAGGCTGGCTTTGAATTCATCCTTGAATTCACAGCAGTCCTCCTGGCTCTGCCTCCCAAGTGCTGGGATTACAGGCGTGAGCCACCACGCTTGGCACTGTGCTATGTGATGCTGATTGCTGATGAGTGTAAGTGACCAGGCTCGGCACTGTTGTATGTGGTTACTGGGGATTGAATCCGGGCCCTTGTACTTACTAGCCAGTGTCGCCGGAATCACTGAGCTAAATCCCCGGCATTTGTGAGTTGTTTTTTTTGGTGGTGGTTATGGGGTGCTGAGGTGGAGCCCAGGGACTCAGACCTGCTAGACAAGTGCTCTACCACCCAGCTACACTCCCAACCCAAGAGGTTTTTTTTAGTTAAAATATAAATGTAGAAAAGGTAGCATTAATAATGTCTAATATGTTGTTATCATTGCCTTGTGGACAACTTACAGCATATTTTAGATTCACTGGATTGGTAAGTGACATGGCAAAGTAGGCCTGGTCAAAGTTAAAATATTCCAAACTATAATTTTACTTAGTGATGCGTGAGTTGAAGGAAATACAGCAGTTTGGCCTTCGGGGGCTGGTTGGCTACCTCTAAAGTTTGCTTCTCAGTGAATTTTCTATCACTGTGTAACAAATTTCCCTAAATTTAGCTTAAGGCAGTATTGTTTCTGAAGTTCAGGAAACTTAGCTGGGTTGTTTGGCAGGTCCCTCCTGAGGTGCAATCATTGGATAGCTGAGGATCTGCTTCCCAGATGGTGACTTTGCATGAACATTGGCTGGAGGCCTCAGTCCACAAGATGTGAGAGCCTCTCCCCAGGGTTGCTTTGCTGGATGGCAGCTCACCTTCCCTCCAGAGCAGATGGCCTGGGAGAGCGGGAGAGACACAGAGAGGGAGAGAGAAGGCGCAGGGTAGTGATCGGGATGGGAGCTGTGCTGCCTTGGCATCTAGTCTTGGAAATGGACTTACTATTGCTTCCACCAGGGCATATACCAAACCTGGTACAGTGTGCAGGACACGAGACATCACTGGCATTCTTGGACACTCGTGAACCATTTTTTTGAAAATGTTTTGGTAAGGTTTACGTTGGATATTATTGAGAAGATCTTTAAGATGCTTGGTAAAGTATACAGGAGATTAGGACATAGCTGGATTATGCTGTTTTTAGGAACTTTAGATATTATACTTGAAATTTTGTTCTTTGTTCGGGTTTGAATTGTCAGATGCTAGAATTAATTAGCCAAATATGCAGTAGCTTTGGAAATTAGAAATTTAAATCTTCCTGGTTCCTAAACCAAATGAAACAGCAGAATTTTTTAACCCTAAAGTAAATTGGTTCAAAATTATTGCCAAAGTCATCTCTTTGAAAACAGCTATACTTACTCATTAGTGATTTGTGTATTCTTAAAAATAAAACTCCCTTGCAAATTTTGAAGAAATGAAAGCCTCCTTCCCTATTATTTTTAATGGGTAGAAGATTTTTTTTTTGGCCTAAGAGTTATTTAATTCTTTTTTGAAACTCACAGATTTTACTTATCGACCTGGGCAGAAGGACTTTATTTTTATTTATTTATTTATTTTTTTGAGACAGGGTCTCGGATTGTAGTTCAGAATGGCCTTAAACTCACAGCAATCCTCCTGCCTCTGCCTCCCAAGTGCTGGGCTTACAGGTGTGAGTCACTTTCTCTGCTCCGGCATTATGGTATGTGGTTACCAGGGATTGCACTTGGGACCTTATGCTTATGAGGCAGACTCTGGAACCCCTGAGCTAAGTCCCCAGCCCGGGACTTTATTCTTTGAGTGTCCAGATGAACTCTTCCTGAGAGTCTACAGGTGGAAAGAAAAGTTTAGGACTCTTCCTCATTTCCTTTCATCTCTAAAAAAATTCTGTTGTTCTCATATTTTCATGAAATAAATATCCTTTGGATAAGTTTGAATGAAATGTATTTATAATAAAAGATCACATTAATCATATTAACTTGTGAGACTGGCTTTTGTTCTTCCCAACCCAGGGAAGACTGAAAAGTCAGCACAGTTTGCGTTTCCTCTGCTTCCTAGTTTTGGCCCTTTTCCCATGCGCCGCCCTGATGTATGGGCTAATATCTTTGTTAGTTTTGTTTCATCCCACCTTTCCCACTGTCCCCCTCCTTCCTTCCACAGAGAAACATGGGTGGCTATGCATTGTTGGTCAACTGTCTTATAATTAGGAACAAATTTCTGCCAGTTAGATGCTGCTAGTAATACTCGAATATTGAGCTTTAGAAGAAATCCTGGATGATATCTGTTCATTCAGTTATTGCTGCCAGTTGTAAACATCCTAGTTGGTCTAAGAGCTAGCCGCTTCCTCCATGTCCACTGTCACCCCCTTGTCCACGCTGTCATTGCTGCTGGCTTGCTGCGACTCCCACATCTGCTCTTGGCCCCTCTGGGTGTTTTTCTCCTCTAGTCAGAGTGATCTTTCAGCACACAGGCCTGCTGAGGTCACCATTTGGCTTTCCAGGCCTGCCAGTAGGGAATCTGACATCCCTGCGCTTGGAGGGGGTCTGGCCCTCGAACGCACAGCGCTTGTCACCTTTCCCAGGCTTGCTCTCTGTCCAGCCACAAACATCTGCCTCTGCTTCCGTGACTGCCCTCTCTCCCTTTTGCTTCAGCTCTTCCTTGAGGCGGGAGGAGAGGGAAGTCGGGAGCTCGGCAACCGGAGGCAGGGCAGGCTGGGGGCAGAGGTGGTGGAGGCCCCGGTTAGCGGAGGGTGTGGATTGTACTCGTAAGGAGCCATTAGAGTGGTGCACATGGTCCGTTACATTTTTAGAAAATCCATCAGGGGCAGTGTGGAGAATGGATTGCTCAGGAACTAAGGTGCCAGCGAGGGGCCAGGCAGCTATGGCTGGCACTTGGGTGTGGCGGAGAAAGTAGAGGAAGTAGAAAAACACTTGGAGATGGAGTGAACAGAACTGGCCATGAATTAAGTTGGGGGATAGGGAAAGAGGACCCAAAGCAACTCCCAGGTTTCTGGTTTTAGAACTGACTTGGACACTGTGAGGTACTTTGGTGGCTGTTAGATGGGGTCCATATAGTGGAGAAAGCAGTTTCAGGGGCGAAGAATCCTGAGTTTGAGAATCTTGTGAGACAGCTAAGTGGGGAGGGGCGGCAGAAGGCAGTGTGGAAGCTGCATGGAGAGCCAGTGGGAATGGATCTGTCACCTGGAGCGAATGGAGAGGGCTGTGGGCCTGACTGACATTTAGAAGCAGGGTGAAGGAGGAAGATAGCAAGCCAAAGCGATAAGCCCTGTGGGAGAGTTTCTGCGTTAGAATCCTGTGGGACAAGGAACAAGGAAGATGCTGCCAGGAGGGGCACTTTGGATGGAGGAGGTCTTCTTAGGGTTCTTGTCCTTCCCAGGTGAGCTTTATCACAGCTGCTCTGTGCTCAGCAGAGGCAGGGTAGGAGAGGAGAAACAGAAAGTTCTCGCTGAGCTGGCTACGTGAAGCTTGCCCATGGCCTTGACAAGATCAGTTTCTCTGTTGGGCAAGTCAGATTGGAATGGCTGTCGGATGAGTGGAGGGAAGAAAACCCAGGCCCTTGCCCCTCAGAGCGTGCCGTGTGTCCCGGAACCCCTCCTGAGATAGGCTGATGGGCAACCAGAACCTTTGAGTTAACAAGAACCTAGTCCATCAGTTCCTGCCCTGGAGCTTGAGAAGCAGCAGCGTTCTGGTTCAGGTGCACCTTGTGCAGTGTGGCGGGGTGGAAGGGGTGGAAGGGGTGGAAGGGGTGGGACCTTGCAGAGGAACAGCTGGTAGGAAGTGCTTAGGCTTCTAGGGAGGGGCCTGACTGGGAAAGGTGCAGGTAGTTCTTGTGGGGTTGCGAGTAGCTTCCTGAGAGGAGTAGTTATGGAAGCCGTAAGGGCCAGTGACAGGGACCCCTGCCTGCTCTCCGACTTGCTTCCTCACCTTGCTCACGTGCTTTCTCATCACGCGGCCCTGACCAGAGCCTAACCAGATGGGGTTGCCTGGTGTTTGACGTTCAGCTTCCAAAACTGTGAGATGAATACGCCTCTTTCTCTTGCTTTATGCATTTCCCAGCCTCAGATATTTTGTTATAGCACCAAAAGTAGCCTAAAACAATTACTATAGATAAATAGATAACTGTGATAGAGGAATTATGTCATCAGATAGAGGGACTGATGGGGATCAAAGGGCTGTCTGTGTTTAGGGTGAAGGTGGAACAGAAAGTGTCTGTGTGGTGGGGATGGCCCTACAGAGACAAGACTGGTCAGTGAGCAGGGAGCAGAGGACAGTGGCAGGATTGCGGCTGTTGGGCACAGGGCATGAGGTATGGAGTCCAGAGTCCTGGGCTTGGCCTTTGCTCTGAGCAGAAGTCCGTCCTCCATGTGGCCAGGGATGAGGAGGCAGAGGTGATGATGGGAGGCTGTGGATTTGGCAGAAGAGCCACAAAGGAATTTATACTTGGTGGTGTCAGTATTCTCTGGAGAAAGTGATGGCCGGGTTGTCTGTTACGTTGGAGATGGGGAGGAGCAGTGGACAGTCACAGTGAGATTTCTAGGGCGTGTCTGTGAACACTCGTTCTTAGTCTGTGAACAAAATTGCCTTTCAAGTGAAGAAGCTCTGTGGGACTGCTTTCTTGCTTTGCTTTAGTCACCAGTGGCCTTCACTGGCTGTGCTGGATGGAGGACGAAGGAGCAGAGGTGATGTGTTTATAGGAGGGCTCCTGTGATGTCAGACTGTGGAGCTAGGCAGTGAAGGCAGAAGTGTAGCCAGAGGGAACCAATGCAAAGAGAGCATGTTGTTGGAGGCCAGTGCCATAGGTGTCAGGAGGGCAGAGAATCCTGGCAGGGGTATTGGAGCAGTCTGGAGCTGGGACAGCTATGAAATCTGACCCGGAAGCAGATATTCTGAGTAGGTGAGGGAAGTGACCAGGAGATATGGAGTTGATGCTGACAGAGTTGGGGGCAGGACATGACAGCTGGAAACCTCACACCCTGGAAACTGGGGCTTTTGCAACAAAGAGGGGACTGGGGGAGGGGCTGAAGGAAAGTGACAGGAAGAAGGAATGACTTACCTGAGGCATGTACCATGAGTGTAGAAATAGCATCTGTAAGACATGGAGTCCCCAGGGCACTCCAGGTATCAAGCCAAGCCAGAGCGTAGGAGAACATTTTTGGAAGAGAATGTCCCTGATGACATGGGCGATAGAAGGATTAGTCATTCTAGGAAATGGATGCAGTTCTGTTGGGCCAAGTCCTCATGAGGAAGTACGGGGATGACTGCTCTTCTGGTCACGGGTGTTCAGTGGTGTGACAGTCCCTGGAGGTGGGCCCCGTTCTAGCTCTTCCCTCCCCAGGTCTTGGCTGGAAGGTACAGCTGCCTCACATTCCATGCTTCACACAGCAGGGAACAAGATGGAAGACCATTCCTGTAAGGGCAATTTCCAGGGCTGCTCAGGAAAGGTCCCACTGGGTGTCTTAAAGGCCCACTGTGACCCCCCCTCTTAAGAGTGACAGTTTTGGGTTGACAAGATTAATACCCCTCCACTGGTTTCTGAGTTGAAAATGCCTTTGGCGTGTAGTTTCCTGTTCGCCCCTTCCCAGTTATCCTGTGAGGTGGGCAGTGCAGATCCTGTTCTTGTCTTCGGGAGTGACGGAGGCCCAGAAGGGTGAAGGGCCTGTCCTCACATGGCTGAGCACTAGAAGGTGGCCTCCTCTTCCCACAGGTGCCCTGGTTGGCCTCTGAGCGGATCTCTCTGCTCTGAGTGGGAGTCTCTAGCTGATCTTGCCTTAGTGTAGGTGTGGCTCTGAGACAGTCTTTGTAAGACTGTCCAGGGCATTTGAGTGATGTTCAGGTTACTAAACTCATTCGGTAGGTGTGTCCTCATTAATCTCCATCACAAGCTGAGGAGAGAGGTATCGCTTGTATTTCATAGATCAGACTGATGCCAAGGAATATTAACTAACCAAACCATTAACTTCCTGTGGCAGATTTGAGACTTCAAGTCTAATGTTCTTTCTCCTATTTTATACCATAGGTGATGTATAACTTAGTTTTTTAAAAAATTATGATAAAATATAACATGTATATTTCAGCAGCATTAAGTACATTCACATTGGTTTGCTACCAGCCTGAGACCATCTATCCATCCATCCTTAAAACTTTTTCATTTTCTCAGCGGAACCCTTGTACCCAATGAATACCAACTCCAAAGTTCTCCCTTCCCCTCAACCCTGGCATCCACCAACTATTCTCTTGAATTTGTTCTAGAAACTTCATGTTAGTGGAGTCACACAATGTCTCACTTATTTCATCAGCGTAATGGTCTCACATGTGTTCACCCATGTTGCAATATGTTCAGATATCTTTCCTCTTTATGGCTGACTAATACTCCTATATTTACAGGTGGTATTTTGTTTGTCTGGGTGTTGTGAAAGCTGATTTGAGTGATTTGAGCCCTTGCTTTTAGCTCTTCTAGACTTGTGCCTTTTCCCCTAGACTTTTATTTTAGAATTTGTGCTCTATGTTTCATATGCATTTTACTACCTCTTTAAGTTTTCTGACCCATAGGTCTGCATCCTTGAAATAAATTCCGCTATTTCGTGCCCTGTTTGAAAGACCTCTGCACCATGCCCCAATCCATTGACAATTTGTGGCCCAGAGTGCATACTTTAAACTCTGGGGTCCCTGGCCCAGCCTGGCTGTCACCAGGTGACTGTGGGTAAGTGACATAAGAGTGTACAAGAGTGTGCAGAACAAGCAGTGCTGTCCAGGAGAGCTGGTGGTAGAATCCATTTAAACCTCTAAGTGAGACTTCGCTGGGAGCAGCTTTAAGAATGGGGACATGTACACTAGTGCCAGGTCAGAGCTGCCGCAGTGAAGGGCTCTCTCCGGGCTGCCTTTGCCATAGAAGGGTATGCAGAGTGAGGGTATGAACTGGCAGATCTCTCAGAGGCTGGCAGGTCCCCAGACCTCATGTTGGGTGGGGTGACAGTGGGAGAGGACTTTATTTCAGAAATAACCACACTTAGAAAAAAAAAAAATCAGAGCTTGCAAATACTCTCACCATTTCTTCTTACTGTATTCTCCAGGGAAGCCATCGGGTAAGTGAATGAATATTTCAAAGTTTACCAGTTACTGCTTGTCCTCCCAAAGCCTCGAACCTAGGTGGAGAACCCCAGCTCCAGTTTTTTTTATCTCCCCAGTGCTGCACATCTCCTTCCAGACCCATAGGGCATCCGTGGTTATATGGGCAGCATGCCGGACCTTATGTAGGAGGAAATCACGAGCTTCTCTAAGGGCAGCCAGGGTGGTGTCAATGGACTGGGAGGGCAGACTGCCACAGGGTGCAGGTAGGTGATGGAGGAAGAATTTCAGCTGAATGTGAAATTACAGGTGATGCTTCTTGTGCAGGAGGGGTGATCCTCGCATTAGGAGTGACATGTGCATAGAGGCATGGGCCAGAAGCAGGGTAAGACAGTTCAAAACTTCTGTGTTGTTTAGTGCTAATTCATTTCAACCTGTTTTTGCTAATCTGTGTCGGGGTGGGAGGATGGGGAGCAGGTTAAAAAGTATTCATAGGGACCAGAAGTACCTAAAACAAATTTCCTCAGGCACATAATAGTGGTAATTTGAATTATTTTACCCTTCTAATTTCTGGGGGAAAAAAATCCAGAAATTAAAAGCCTGAGGCCCAGGCCCAGAGTGAGCTTCCCCACTTTAGAAATCGCACCCCACCCCCAACAACTATCACTGGGACTACACCAGAATGTCAGACTCCTGAGTTTTAAAGGGATGCCAGAAATTTGGGCTTGTATGTAAAATCTCCCTTTCAAAAATGTTAATAACTAAATCAATTTTTAAAGCACTGTGTGAGCAAACAAAATATGTCTGCAGGCCACCAAATTTTACAGATTGGCAGCTGCACTTTTTTGCCAAGTGGTGAGAGCTGATGTATGGCAAAAACAAGAGACAAAGCCAGCATAGGGGGCGACATAGCACCTGTCCCGGCAGCTCCAGGGCGCAGGTTCCAGCTGCCTGAGCCCCAGTCCGTCTTCAGCCCCCTTCCTTGCTTGGCTCCTTATGCCAATTTTGTGTCAATGTCATATGCACTTCATTTCCCATATGAGCTTATTTGACTTGTCTTTCTTTTCAGGGGGATTTTCGGACATGTACGAAGGGAGAGCATAGTCTGTGAAGTTGCTTTGTCCCTCTCAGGTTGGCATCAGTAGTCAGTTCATGGCTAATTTTACTTCATCTGGAGCTCGACTCACTCTTTCCCTTGAAGTTTTTAAGGCAGATTCCATAAACCATTTAAATTCATTTGTAATGTGGTTCAATGATGCTAATCATTTTTTAAAAAGTGATTTCTTCATATTATCAAGTCTAATCAATGTTTGCATTTCCTCAGCTTTCTTCTTTTGTTTATTTAAATTAGGAGGCAACTAAGGTCTGTTACAATGGATTGATAACCTCTTAGGTCTCTTGGTTTCTAGGTTTCCCCTATCGCTTCCACTTGGCTTTTTGGCTAAGATCGAGTGTAGTTTCTAGGTTCCCTCTCCTTATCTCTCTTGCTTGAAATTTGGCTGGTTTGTGCCATGCGGCTCCGTGGAGTTCACATATGAGGTAGGATTTAACATGGTCCTGCTTTCCTATAACTCTGGTAAATTGATGCAGAGATTTAGAAGCATTTCTGGCGACCTGCAGGCTGTGTCCTCTGAAGATGCCCTTCAGGTCACATTTTCTTCTTTTTTGTGATGTTTGCTGCCCTTTGTGCTGGGAGACTGGGTCTCCTGACACCCACGTAGTATTATTCCTTGATTTGAAAAAATATTTTTAAAAGGGCAAATATTACTTTGGCTGTTAACTTGGTTACTCAGTAGCAGTTTATAGATAAATAAGATATTTGTGCATTTTTGATTCTTTTGTTTTATTTGCCAGTTTTTAGAATAATGAGTTGTTTATTCCAAAGGTGACCAGTGAGATACTTCTAAGCATAGCTGAGAACAGATTTAATGTTTCAACCTACTGCAGTTGTCTTTATTGATTCTTAATTGCTCCATTTGACCATTCTTTTCAAGTTGGCTCCTGAGTGTGGATATGCAGGCATGTGTATATTTTAAAATTATTATTATCGGGCCGGGGAGTTAGCTCAGTGGTTCCGGTGCCTGTCTTGCAAGCGCAAGGGCCTGAGTTCGATTCCCTGGTGGCCACATACAACGCTGGGTGTGGAGACTCACCCCAGCAACAACCAGTACCACATACCACAGTGCCGGGCGTGGTGGCTCACACCTGTAATCCCAGCACTTGGGAAGCAGAGGCAGGAGGATTGCTGTGATGTGAGTTGGAGGCTGAGCTCGGGGCCAGCCTGAACCACAAAGCGAGACCCTGTCTCAAAAAACCTAAAAAAAAAAAAAAAATTATTATTATCATTGGGTGCTAACAGCATTTATTGTTAAACCACATGAAAAACCTGTGGGGAAGACTGCTACTTTAATTATTTTCTCCTAGATGACATCTCTGTAATGGAATTTTTTTTGTTTATCTTTTTGAGACAGGGTCATACTGTACAGCTCAGGCTGGCCTTGAACTCACTGTGTCCTACCAGCTGGCCTCAAATTTGCAGTGACCCTCATGTGTCAGCCTCCTGAGTGCTGAGTGCTGGGATTACAGATGTGCACCATTACACTGTTTCGTTTTTTTTTTGAGACAGGGTCTCACTTTGTGGTTCAGGCTGGCCCTGAGCTCAGCCTCAAACTCACATCACAGCAATCCTCCTACCTCTGCCTCCCGAGTGCTGGGATTACAGGCGTGAGCCACCACGCCCGGCACTGTGGTATGTGGTACTGATTGCTGCTGGGCGTGAGTCTCCACGCCCAGTATTGTATGTGGTTAACCGGGGATCAAACCCAGGCCCTTGTGCTTGCAAGACAGGCGCGGAACCACTGAGCCAAATCCCCACCCCCTACACCTGGTTTCTTTAAGGAAATGTTAATTAGAAATGTGATACAGTGTGTGTAAAGGAAAGTTGTTTAAGGCATGTCCTCCTTTTTATTTCTTAAAACACCTCCCCACTCATCTATCCCATTATTTATCTCTGGGCGTTTCTAAGGAGCTCTGGCTAGAGTTGCAGTCCTTAGAGATGTATGTGTGATTAAGAAACAGCCTCTCTGGCCATGCAGTGGACGTGATGTGTGCTGCAAACAGAAGGCTGCTGATGTGTCTGAATGACAGTGTGTATAGGTACTTGTGGAAAGAGAGGGGTACTTAGAGTACATACTTTTACACCCATGTACACACATAGATGGGCATACATGCAGCCCTTAGGTTGTTGATCTTGCTACAGCTATTTAATATTTGGTATCAGATGCTCATAAATAAGAAGACTGTATTTTTCAATTCTAATGGAAAGAAAGGCCAACTGGGTAGACAGTGTCACTCTTTGCACTTCTAAATTATGCAGCATTTACAAACCCAGGGATTTGTTTGCTGTGATACTTTGTATTGAGAGCTGTTTTGGGTGGGAGAGTCTTTCATGACTTTCATTTATGTTTGATGTGCTTAATTTGGATTTTAACAGGAAGTGGTATAAAAATGAGAATTGCCGAGTGTCTTAGTTACTTTACTCTTGTTGCTGAGATAAAATACCCAACACCCTAAGTTAAAGGAAGAAAGGTTTATTTAGGTCACAGTTTATAGAGGTCAGTTTGTCCATAGTCAGTTGACTCCCAGGCAGAGTAGCACATGGCAGACAGGCTTTGCAGAGGAG
The DNA here is from genome assembly GCA_004026965.1 of Petromus typicus. NCBI lineage: Eukaryota > Metazoa > Chordata > Mammalia > Rodentia > Petromuridae > Petromus > Petromus typicus. Next base: position 60,371 of record PVIR01006983.1, read on the forward strand.
AAACCATTCATGGTGGGCAGAAGGTAGCAAAGCAAGCCAGAGATGATCACAGTTCTTCTATCTTTTATATTTTATCTAGACTTCTTAGGGCTTGTGGCACTCACACTCTTATTCCTAGTACCTTTGATCCTAGCATTGCACCATGAATTAATCCCAGTATCACACATGTAGATTCAGCCACCTCTGGAACTTCCTCACCCTGGGACTGCATGAGGCTTTGAAGGACCTCAGACACAAGCTATAACACCTTGGCACTTAGCAAGGGCTGCTTACCCTCTGTTGTTTGGAGGACTTCCCTGGGGACCTTGTGGAAGAGGGTCTGGTTTGCAGCCTGAGGTTCTCCATTTTCCTCAAGCTTCCAAGTATGACTCAACATGCAGATAAAGCCTTGAATGGAAACATCTTTGCAGTAGCCTCTAGGACTTTATGGGGAAGAGCGTGCTTAGTACCTTCATGTCCTGCTGCTTTTTTTTTTTGGTCCTGGCATGCCTTGAACTTGGTAGGTCGCCCAGGCTGATGAACTCGTGGAAAGCCTTCTGCCTCAGCCCTCTCAGCTGCTGGGTTTACAGGCTGTGCAGCCATTCCCAGCTCAAGAGTTTTAAAATCAAACTTTAATATTCTGTCAATTTTATAAAATTTTTCATACAGTTCAGATTAACTATAAAATGTTTAAAAAAGATGGAGATAAAAGGAAATTGAAGTTACTCCACTGACACTGTACAAATCCATGTTTGCAAGCATTAATGTGTGCATCCTATACAGTAATTTTAATATAGGAATATATTAATGTTTAGTATAGTAATACCATATCAGTAATATGTTAATGGTGTGTGTTCTATACACTAATTTTAATACAATAATATATTAATAATAATGTAATACTATATTGCTCTTGTAGTATAGTAATTTTTTGTTTGTATATGCACATATGTAGGTTAAAACAAATGACATCACATTTCTGCAACTTAATTTTTTAACCTCTTATTGATACATCCTGGATATGTATACAGGTCAGTACATAGAAACTTTCTTTCATCCTTTGCAATAGCTATATAACCTAAATTTGAGTCTATTGTAAGCAGGTATGTCTATTAATAGAATTTATCAGATTATTATGCCATTGTTTGTAAGCACAGAAATCGTTCTTGAAAGAATATCTTTATACTTCTATAGAATATTTTCCTAGAAGAGTTTCACACTTAAAAAATATTTTAATTTGTTGTCAATTTTTTTCTAAAAGATATTATTACCAGCAGTATCTTTTTTCCCAGACAGGACATGTTAATGCAAACAGAAGGCTGATATTTTCGTTGCATTTCCTTGAGTGTAGAGAAGTTAGACACCATGTCATATGTTGGCTATTTGGTGAGCTAAAGAATTGTGTTGTGTTGTGTGACATTGCTTTGCAGATAAGTATAACTATGCATATGTTGCAGACATTCTCTCCCAATCTGTTTGTCTTTCTGTCCTCATAATTCTCCCTTGCGCTTTCATTTTTTCCACCGTAGACTCTTCTTGTTTAATAACTGAGGTCAGTTGCCCCAAACTAGGTTGTTGAATGACTTGGTCACTAAATGAGAAATTGTGCATAGAAGGTACAATATTCAGGACAGTGAAAAGGTCAAAGGAAACTCCAGCTTCATGGCTTTCCTTTTATTTGTATAACACTTACATACAGAACATAAACTACAGTACAATACTGTACAGTACAATCAGTGAAAATTATAGTACTATGTAAATAAGGTGTGCTGTATAGAAAAAGACCTCAAGGTTCTATCAACAAGATGTATAGAACTGTACAGAAAATAGATGAGTCATAAGTCCAAAGGGTCTTTAAACAAGGAATATCTTTATTTATTCTTTTCTGTACCCCCTCCCCTTTCTGGATCGAAGCCAGGGCTTTGCACATGGTAAACATGTGCTTTACCTCTGTATCCTAGACCCTTTTTTCCACTTCCCTCACTGTTATATGAAATCCTTGCTGTATGTATTTCCCTTCATCTTTCTATTATTACTTTCTGTTATGAATGCTTGTTTGAAAAAAATACATAGATGTTAAACTTTTGTCTCTTTCATCGAGCTTCAGCTTTAGTAAGTGAACATAAATTTTCCTTGTTAGCGTCTTTCCTCAGTGCCTAAACTCACAGTCTGCTCTTTTCTTCTAACAAATAGGTCACAGGACAGTATTGGACATGAAAAGCTGAGATAATTGCTTAAACTACCCTCCATGTTCTAGTTTCAAATAATGCTTCAAGTTCCTAAGCTTCACTGATACAATGTCTGTCAAGTACAGGCCAAAGAAATCATAAGCTTGTTCAATTCAGGCAACTTTTCAACATGACCTAAGAATATGGTTATTTCTTTTTTTTTTTTTTGAAACAGGGTCTCACTTTGTAGTTCAGGCTGGCCCCAAGCTCAGCCTCAAATTCACATCACAGCAATCCTTCTGCCCCTGCCTCCCAAGTGCTGGGATTACAGGCGTGAGCCACCACGCCCACACTGTGGTATGTGGTACTGGTTGCTGCTGGGCGTGAGTCTCCACACCCAGTATGGTATGTGGTTACCAGGGAATCGAACCTGGGCCCTTGTGCTTGCAAGACAGGCGCCGGAACCACTGAGCTAACTCCCTGGCCTGGTTATTTCTTTTTATGACCCAAGCTCAGTTAGCAACCTCAGTAAGTTTAACATTAGTGTTGTATTAGTACTGGAATCTCGCCTTGTATTCTAAATTAGCCAAGGTTAAGCCGAGGGTTGTTTTACTTTAGTTTCTGTCTTTTTAGTTTCCTTTAATGAGAACATTTCACTTCCACAAGATCTGT
>PVIR01006984.1:0-63179 GCA_004026965.1 Petromus typicus
ACTAAGATCAGGAACAAGACAAGGGTGTCCTCTCTCACCACTTCTGTTCAATATAGTTCTGGAAATATTAGCCATAGCAATTAGGCAAGAGAAAGAAATAAAAGGAATCAAGATTGGAAAAGAAGAAGTTAAATTGTCATTATTTGCTGACGACATGATACTCTATCTAGAGGATCCTAAAAACTCAGTTAAAAAACTGTTGGACCTAATCGCCAATTTTAGCCGCGTAGCTGGTTACAAGGTCAACGTTCAAAAATCAATAGCCTTCGTATACACAAACAGTAGACCCACTGAGATAGAAATTGGAGAGTCAGTCCCTTTCACAATAGCACGTCAAAAAATAAAATACCTAGGAATCAATCTAACAAAGGAGGTGAGAGACCTCTACTCTGAAAACTATAGCACTCTGAAAAAGGAGATAGAAGATATATCAAAAAAATGGAAAGACATACCTTGCTCCTGGGTAGGAAGAACCAATATTGTCAAAATGGCTATACTCCCAAAACTACTCTACACATTCAACGCAATCCCGATTGAAATCCCAACAACATATTTCACAGATCTAGAGAAAAAAATTCAAACTTTCATCTGGAACCACAAAAGACCTAGAATAGCCAAAGCAATTCTAAGAAACAGGGACATGGTGGGGGGTATCACAACTCTGAACCTGAAACTATACTATAAAGCCACTGTGATAAAAATTGCGTGGTACTGGCAAAGTAGCAGACCCGAGGATCATTGGAGTAGATTAGAAGATCCAGAAACTACTCCAGATACACTGAGCCACCTCATCTTTGACAAAGGAGCCAAAAATCCTCAATGGAGGAAAGATAGCCTCTTTAACAAATGGTGCTGGCAACACTGGGCTTTAACTTGCCAAAGGCTAAAACTAGATCTAACTCTTTTACCATGTACCCAGCTAAAATCAAAGTGGATAAGAGACCTAAATATTAAAACAGACACTCTAAACCTACTGCAAAACAGGTTAGGTAAAACTCTTGAAGACATTGCCTTAGGGAAAGACTTCATGGACAAAACTTCTATAGCACAAGAATTGGCAGAAGAAATCAACAAATGGGACCTCATTCTTTTAAAAAGCTTCTGGGGCCGGGGAGTTAGCTCAGTGTTTCCGGCGCCTGTCTCACAAGCGCAAGGACCCGGGTTCAATTCCCCGGTAACCACATAATAATACTGGGTGTGGAGACCCACACCCAGCAGCAACCAGTACCACATACCACAGCGCTGGGCGTGGTGGCTCACGCCTGTAATCCCAGCACTCGGGAGGCAGAGGCAGGAGGATTGTGATGTGAGTTTGAGGCTGAGCTCAGGGCCAGCCTGAACCACAAAGCGAGACCCTGTCTCCAAAAACCTAAAAAAAAAAAAGCTTCTGCACAGCAAAGGAAACCACCAACAGTGCAAATAGATAACCAACAATGTGGGAAAAAAATCTTTTCCAGCTGTTCCTCAGATAAGGGCTACTATCTAGAATATATAAAGAGCTCAAAAAAATCAGCCCACCCAAATTTAAAGACCCAATTCAAAAATGGGCATCTGAAATGAATAGATATTTTTCAGAGGAAGAAGTAAGAGAAGCTAAGAAGCATATGAAGAAATGCTCAACATCATTAGTCATTCGAGAGATGCAGATGAAAACAACATTGAGATTTCATCTCACTCCACATAGAATGGCTGCCATTTTAGAATCAGCCAACGGCAAATGTTGGCGAGGCTGCGGAGAAGAAGGAACCCTTCTCCACTGTTGGTGGGACTGTAGACTCGTATAACCCCTGTGGAGATCAGTTTGGAGAATCCTCAAAAAGCTAGGATTGGCGGTCCCTTTTGACCTGGCCTTTGCCCTGCTAGGTATATACACACAAGAATTAAAAGACTCATATCACAGTGACATATGTGCACTCATGTTTATAGCAGCCCAATTTGTGATTGCTACATCTTGGAAACAACCCAAATGTCCATCAACTGGAGACTGGATAAAAAAGCTGTGGTTCTTCTACAGAATGGAGTATTACTCTGCCATAAAAATGGTAAGTTTGAATCATTTCTACTTAAATGGACATACCTTGAGGATATCCTCATAAGTGAAATAAATAGGGCACAGATAGGTACATATCGCATCTTTTCTCTGGTATGAGAAAATAAAGATGTTAATGAGTCCTAGCATTGTATGTTACATATTGTGAAATAGAAAATGCTCAATGTAAAATAGGGAGAGGGTGGAAAATGTTGAGATTGTAACAAAAGAGTAAGGAAAGATATTTTATGTGTATGGGAGGGGTGGAAGGGTGGGTAGGGCTATGGGAAAAAATGAGAATTAAGTTGTGTCTTATACTGGTACAAATCCCCATTATGGAGTGCAATCATGATGTGTATATTTAATGTACCAATAAAGATTTTAAAAAATCTTAAAGAAAATAAAAAGTCTTTGAATGTCTATCATTGCACTGATTATGGAGTTTTTCAATTTGCTAAAAATTACTGTGGTGGGCTTTTGCGTGTGGACTTTCCTGATAAATTTTAGGATTGTTTTTCTCATGTTACAAAGAATTCTTTTTAATATCTGGATTTGAATGTTTTGAATATGCAGCTGTCTCTTCACAACAAGATTATCAAATCAATATATATTTTATTATCTAATGAGCGTGCGAGGTAGCATGAGTCAATGTATTGCAAAGTATTTAATGTCCAATCTTTAGAGACATAACTGTTTTACTATAATACACAATGTAGAGTTCTCACTTTATAATTGGCCACCTCTAAGCAGAACAGCACACAGAATGTCCTGAAAAGCTACACAGATCATGGAGTGCGAAGCTCATGGAGAGAAAAGGAGGACAGAACAAGGTCATGTTTCCAAGTCATGTTCACATGGCCTCCCCATGCCAACCAGGCCTTGTCTCCAAAACCTATCCGGCTATGAACTTCGCAATGGATTCATCCAATAGTGAACATTTTGATAACATTATCACTTCAATTTCCCACATACAGCCCACTTTCATTGTAAGAATACCATGTGACATTTTAATCTGATATATAATATTGTTATTTTTCTTGTAGTATTTCAGTCTCAATTCCATACCCTGTATTTCAAATTAAAGACTTAAGTGAACATTACTTTGAGCTTACGGTTTGACCCAGTTTGGAAGATACTGTGTGCCAGACAAAAATTCCCTCGTGTTACTATACACAAAAAGATAAATTGTTGAAAGTATTTCTGGCCGGCTCTACTCCCTCAGACAGGGGAATGGCGAAGACAGACAAGGCAAGTGTACATTGTGCAGTCAGTAGACTGGGTTTTGACTTTTTGCCTCACTGTAATCAGAATGCAGTGCTCCCTTAGCAAAAACTTGGCCTCACACGACAACTTGGATGATTCTGAACGAGTTCTCAGTGCTGGTCAGAAGAGATCCAGTGCCGCGGACGAAGTTCTGTCCCAAAGGTTTACTGCACGTGGGTCTACATAGGGTCACTTAGTCTGAAGTTGTTCTTGTAAGGAATGGAGACACAAAGATGTATGCATTTTACAAAAATACAATTTAGCAGTGATAAAGTTTCTTATAAAATTGAGTAATCTTCAGTATTCCCTCCTATTAAAAGACTACAATGCCTAAAATTTTCTTCTCTTCATGAAACACTGATATTCACTTCTTCAAACTTGGCAAACATTCACTGACTCGTCTTCTGTATCTGTGTTTTTGAGTAGAAGCAAGTTGATTTTGTGGGTAATGGGGGTGCTCAGTAAGTTGAGTCACTCTCAGGCTGTGTACTAACCCTCTCACACAGGGAGGGGGCCACCCAGCATCCTGCTCAAGTCCCTGCCAGAAATACAATGATTAGCAGACTCAGGGTTGAGCCCTCCATTCCCTTCCCTTGTCCAAACTATTTCTCTTTTAGATTAGAGACTGGACTTCTGTTGCAGAGTTTTATACTAATTCATTGGCCGGTAACCTTAGACCCTCTCAAGCTTTGGAAATTTTACAATGTGTAGGCTGTATTACTTGGAATGAATATAAATCCCTGCATGCCTCTCACGATGCTTACTCCTCCTTTTTTGCCAAGAATATATCTAAAGCCAGTCTCTTTCCATAGGACATTTTGCTGGTGGAGCTGAATTGTTCAGCTGTTCCTCTAAGAGCAACCACAGTATAACTCAGAAAGCTCTGTTAGTTATAGTAGTACAAGTGCTTCGTCAAATAAAAATTTGTTCGTAACTGCCTAATTACTCTTCTGGCATCAGTATGAATATCAGTGTCAAATAATCCCTCCTGGGGTAAGTATCCTTGCTACAGTATAGATTGTGACATGGACCAGGAGGCCTGAATATTAGAGAAAATGCAATAGTCAGTTAGATCAAAGAACAGGTTTCACTGCACTGGCCTTAAACATCTCAAGTAGCAGAGCCACAAAATGCCACCAGACAATATCATAACCATAGTTCATGCTGCCTGGTTCCCTAAATCATTGAAAGACCAATCTTCAGAAATTCCCCAAGCATTACCCTGTAATTTATTTTGAGACACAGTCTTGATTTGTAGTCAGGCTGGCCCTGAGCTCAGCCTTGAACTCACAGCAATCCTCTTGCCTCTGCCTCTCAAATGCTGGCATTACAGGTGTGAGCCACCATGCCCTGCACTGTGATATGTGATTCTCATTGCTGTCTGGCTGCATCTCCATGACCAGAATTATTGTATGTGGTAACCCGAGATCTAACCCAGGCCCTTGCACTTGCAAGGCAGCTACCAGGATAACTGAGCTAAATCTTCAGCACAAGCAAAGAATTCTAATGGTCCCCCACAACTGTGAGGCCTCATGTCTCCTGTGGGCTTGTACCTGTGATCTCTCATCATGAAGAACAGCAGGAACCAAGTCTGGCAGGTCGCATTGCCCCAGGTGGGCTATCACTCATTGTTCACGACAGAGTCGGAGGTCCAGCCTAATACAAACTGGACTAACTGACCTGCTCTGTGAGTATAAGTGTCCCTATTTTAACATATCACTGTCCTGAACACAGTGTTGTGTCCCTTCATCCAGGCAGCTGTTAGTTGTTTCTGAGATCCCAGTCGATCCCAGTCGAATTGCCTCAGACGTATGAACATCAAGGAAGGAATGAAATGCTGACATGTCCTCCTTCAGATAAGCTGTCATCTGCTCTTCTAAATCTCTTCCCTGAAATCAAAGATAACATTAGCAACAACAATAACAAAAAACCCAAAAAACACAATGAAAGAATTTTCCAAAACTGAAAGAGATAAAATCGTGGTGTGACTTTTCTTTAGGTACGAAGTAAATCAAGTGAGTAAATTGTGTAAATCCTCCTCAACATGTTGAGTGTACAAACATCAGACAGCTTGTCCCTAAATTTCCCCAAACTCCATCTAAAGCCCCTGATCTGAGCTGGGTATCATTCCTCAAACACCAGGTAGCTCTCTACAGGAGACACACAGCTCAGGTGAAGCCTGTGACATAGGAAAGAAGCAACACTCAGACTCAGTTCCAAGGATCAGCTGAAGACCTGGGCGGTTCCCTGAGCAACTCGCCAGAAGAAGCAAAGAAGCTCCAGCTCTTTCTAGGCTTTCTGAGACAACTGTGGTGCCTTAATACAAAGTCGTCCTCATTTGCAAGATGTTGCCTATAGGAGGAAAATTCAGTCAAGACTATCTGCCCAGCAGAGCTGCAAGACTGAATCCAGATGCCTAGCATTGACATGTAACATCTGCACAAGGGGTCTCTCCATGATTTCTCAGGTCCTGTGTGCTCTCCATTGTCCCGGAATGCAAAACTTTCCTTCTGACTCTGTCTTCTGCTCTGGAGTCAGATCCTTGTCCATTCCATAATCAGACGCCTCATGAAGCACTGTTGAATTTTATTGTTTTCATTGCTCTTTACTTAATTTCCTGTTAATGTCTCTGAAGTCATCATTGAAACTATCATTTTCACACCATCACAAGTATCACATGGGACAAATCTTAATTAAGCCACCTGTCCTTTGGGTACATCTAAATTAGTAATTTCCTTCCTGATAACTGAATCTCTACTGGTCCTGCTGCAACTGATTCCCTTCCACACAATTTGGTGAGCGTCATGTTGGTGTCCTGGGTGGACCCAGCCCACATGCTCCTGATCTGTGTCCCCCTCTAATTTGTTATAACTCTCCAGCTCTTCCCAGTGTGTGTGGTTCCCTACTGCAGCTTCAAAACGAACAATAGCGGCTCAAACACGGAAACTGACACTTTTTAGTGGTGGATGTCACACTGGTGTGCCTTCCTGGTTTCACTTTATAAAGCTCTTCCTTGCTCTCCTTTTCCTGTGGGGATACAGCTCTATATGTGTCTGGAGAAGAGAAACTGAACCCCGAGTGTCCAGACAGGAAGCCCCGCTGAGCTGCGGTGTCTGGGCAGTTGGGGTGCCCGGCTGGCTTGTGGCCCTGATTCCATTTGCTCCGTGGTTTCCTCCCTCTACAGGGAGCTCAGGCAGAAGAAGCGATTTCCCGGAAGGAAGGAGGAACTGCGGTGCTCAGCGCTCTGACAGAGGAGCGGCCTGCTGTGTCTTGGAGACCCCTGAGACAGGAGTCGGCTCCACTGTCTCCAGTGTGGCTCCTGGGAAACAGAGTCTGCAGACAATTCGATGTGAGCCTCACTTAAAGCAAGCCCTCCAATGTTAGAAATGTGTTATAGTAAAACCCTAATATCTGATGCTTAACTATTACTTTATATCTATTTCAGAGTTGGTTTGAGGCTTCTTTAGTATTCCTATTTTTTATTGTAAAGTTGCAAACAGTATTCTCTTCGCCTTTCTTGACAAAAATGATTTCTTTGCATTGTTTTATGCTAACACTGTAAATGCTAGTAGATCTTGAAGGAGATGCTGAGTAAAGGCAGACAGTATTCCACTTACACTTAAGGAGAAGGCTTTCTGGATTTCTTCCTTTTTAAAGAACTGATTGATGGCCATGTTGTTGTAAATGTATTTTAAATATTTTAGTGATTGTATCCTATTTTACGTTTTTGCAAGTAAATTCGCTTGAAATTCTAATTTTCATGTGATCCTCAAATCTATTGCTTAAAGTCATTATCCTTACTTTAATGCTCAATGTATCAGAGTCTAAACAATCAAATTTTAGTATCTATTATATTGAATATCTAAACTGTGAAATATTTGTTTGCTTTTTTGCCACTTCCAGCTTCTCTCCATTGTGGGGTGACTCCCTCACTACTAGTGAGTTAAGAAACCTCTACACCTGTGTATATTCTAATATTCAGAAGCTAATTTGGGTTCTATACATTTTATATTTATTTCTATTTTTAATTTATTTCATATCCATTTTTCTGTATATGCTTACTTATATTGTAGATTACTGATGATTTTTGTAAAACTGCGACATGCACATGAACTTCTTTCATATATATATAAGAACATTTCTAGTAAATTGTGTTTGTTTGTACCTTTTAAGCATACAGTGTGATCACATACTTCACTGGCCATTCCTCAGATCTAGAAATACTATTTAAAGTACATTAAGCTCTTCAAAAAATTGGACATCTCATATTTAAAGAACCATTTAAAAAATAGGAATTAGGTATGAGCAAACACTTTTTGGATGAAGAATAAAAGCAGCAAAGTATCTTGAAAAAGTCTTCATACCACTAGTCATTGGAGAGATTCAGATGAAAACGGCACGGAGATTCCACCTCACTGCACAAGGAATGGCTTCTGCATCAGTACTTTCACGGAGGTCTCCCCACCTCCATCACTTGCTGTACATCTCTAGAAAGAGTCTTCTAGTTTCTTCTCACTGCTCATTGATTTTAACGATTGATTAGTGTCATTTGGTATTGATGACACATGGGAGATCATTCAACTCTAAATACCCCTAAATTAGCTTTTGGGTTCCCAAGCGACAAGGTTTCTGTTCTCACCACATACTTTGATACATGTTTTATTTGAAAGTGGTTATTAGTTGATTAAAAATTAACATTTTCTATACTGTATATGCAAATATGTGTCAATCACGATTTTCCCTGGCGAAGTACTCAGTCAGCAGAGCTAGGAAGTACCTGCATTTCAACTAACCCTAGTGAACACGCTCTACATATGATTTGCAGCATATACACCATCGCTACCGAGGTGGACGATATAGATGGACCGTGACGGTCTATCAGAAATGCCACAGAACGAAAAGAAATAACAAAAATTTTTCTTATGATACTAAATATTCTAATGGCTGTGTGTACCACATAAGAGGAGATGAAAAATACATAAATTCTGTGAATGTGAACATACACTCAGGACCAGCCATTCAACATTTAACTATTTTCACGTCCAAATTTACTATGATGCTGCTCCCTCGTCTTTCCACATTTGCATGTGATCTGAAATGTTCATGAAATGAATGCTCCTAGTGCCCCTCAGGGTCGGAGCAAGACACGCCTGTATTGAAAGCTTTGGCAACATTAGCCAAGTTGTACCACTCATCATTTAGCCTGTGAGTGTTGGATATATTTTCTCAGCAGCAAGAAAGCACAGCAGTACAGCAAACTCATCTTAGAAAAGCAAGGACACGACTCTGACTGCACCGGACTGGGTGTCTGAGGAGCCTCTGGAACTTGACTTTCTCCGGGTCTGGAAATGTTTGGAAATAGAGTGTACAGAAAACCTCAGTGCAGGGGGCAGAGACTTCTGGGAAAGTCCAGTGAAAATTCAGAACATTAAAATATTTACAAGAATTCCAAGAGAAGTGCCAATGTCATAGGGATTCAGATTCCAGTCGTAGCCCCATTAGAAATTGGACTGTGCATGGTGAACTCGCATAATAATTTATTCGCATTCCTCCAGCATATGAAATTGTCTTGAAGAAAATGTTAGAGCAGCCTAGTATTCAGATCGCGGAGTGGGCCTGGATGATTATATTTAATGAAGTTATGTGGAATAGGGAATAAAAACTCAAGGCCCATTAAAGTGATCATAATGACTGAGCGCAAAGGACCGCTATAATGCATATGGTGTTGAAGAGATCAGACTCACTTAATAATCGAAGTACTTTGAATTTGGATAGAAAAGGATGGAGGTTGAGTTTCCATCTGTAAAGAACACTCTCTGTCTCCCAATGCAGTAGGACAAATTGTACTTCACATCGAAATAGTGCCCATGTGTGACCTGGCTCCAGATGGAGCAGGAGGAGAACTGGTTCTCCACGTGGACAAGAGCTGGAATGCGCAGCCGAGCTGAGGTGATCCTGCAGGATTTGTTCCCCTCTGTTGTTCTTCAGGTCAGGTACAGTCTTCACAAGAGCTGGGCATCACATTTAGCTTCTGCTGGAACTGGAAGCACAGCTGGGTGTTTGCCATGGGATGCGGGCACTACTGACACATAACGTGGAAGAGCTGGGGATGACAAAGGATTCGTGCCATCGTCTGAAACAAAGTCTGTACAACAAAGCACTGAAATCATCACAGGTGATTGATAACGGGAAGTCAGCTGCACGAGCATGGAATGTGCCTTCAGTCACGCCGGAAACACAGAGGAGTTTCTGCCCAGACAGGCACCGAAGGCAGCATGTGGCAAAGCCATGGTGAAGATGCCAACCATCACTGATGTCCTCACTTCTCACCAGGATGTATGCAGGTACTGAGCACGGGACAATGAAAACTAAACGTTTATTAGCTAGAGGGGAACGTTTCATCATTCAAATGATTTAATGCAGTGCATTTTTGAAATGCTAGCGATCACCCGAGTATATCTACATGTATAGTATAATTTAAAATTTTGATTATTGTATAAGGGCCTCGCAAAATAATTACGTGTATGGAGTGGGTACATAATCACAACTTTCTTCTAAAACTTTAAGGTGTTTTACAAATTAGACTATATCTTGTTCTCAGAGGAGTCATGGTGCTCGTTTATAGCAGCTCAGTTTGTAATGGCTAAATCTGGGAAAAACCCCCAATGTCCATCAACTGGGGATTGGATAAAGGAGATGTGATTCTTTCATAGAATGGAGTATTACTCTGCCATGAAGAATGATGAGATTGAGTCATTAATATTCAAACAGATGTACCTTGAGGACATCTTCATAAGTGAAATAAATAGGTCACAGATGTGTAAATATCCTATCTTTTCTCTGGTATGGGAGAAAGAAGTTGTAAATGAGTTGTATTATGTATAGCTGATATTGTGAAATAGAAAATATCCAAAGTAAAGAGGGTGTAGGACTAGAATAACAAGGTGAAAAAGAATGTGATAGTAATAAAGAAAAAAGGAAACAAAGCTCATGTATTTTGGGACTCGGAGGTTGCAGGTTGGAGAGAAAAGGGAAAAAATGATAATCAAGTTGTGTCATATTCTGGTACAATCTCTCAATGTTGAATGCAACGATGACGTGTATTCATAATGTACAAATAAAGTTTTGAATTTTTATAAAAAACTAAAAAGTTCTTGAAACATTCATATAATCGAGACACACCAAAACCATTAATTGGATAAATCTTAGTAAACAACCTCTCTGTTGGGAACAGCTGACATAATGATCAATGCCGCCTTGATTAGCTCATCAGCTATGGGGCCTCCTGCATCTCCCACTGCAGTCCGGGGCTCAGCTCCATCCTGGTGTCTCCTGGGGGACCCAGCTCACAGGCGCCGGATCTGTGTCCTCCTCACATTTTGTGTTCATTGTGCATAAGTCCCAGTGTTCATGATTCTCTGGTGAATCTTTCCAACCTACTGTACTTGCTACCAGAGGAGGGAACCGGGAGAACTGCAAATGAGTAACGGACTGATTGTGTCTGCTAATTTAGTGATCCACTGCAGCTTCCCCTTTGTTCTCCACTCTGTGTGACATTTGTAGCCTTGTATGAGTCTGGAGAAGGCCATGGAGCGAAGCCCGAGACAGACGCCCTGCCGAGGGGCAGCTTCTATGCCCCGGATGCACCCTGGCCGCTCCTCTGACAGGTGTCAGCGGTTTCCTCTATATAGAGGCGGCTCGGGCAGGGCCAGCCCTTGTCCAGGGAGAGAAACCGAGGCCCTCAGCGCTTGGGAGAAGAGCGGCTCGCTGCTGGCCTGAGAAAACTCCTGAGCAGCCGGAGGTCTCTGCTCTCTGCACACTTGGATCCTGGTAAAGTCGCCAAACAGTCGGACGCCAGCCTCACTCAAAGGGGACCGTGAAAATTGCAAGAGGATTCACTGTTTTTGGATGCTTAAATGTTATTTTAGTACCAGCTTTTAGTACCAGTTTCATGAGCTGTTAACACTTCAAGCTGTGTCTGAGCTCGTCCCGTCTCCCGCCCTCGGGTGGAGGTGCCCCAAGCACACAGCACAGCTCAGCTCCTCCCCCTTCCCTGCACTCCCGCCCCGTGCTCCCTCTCTTGAGAAGATCTCCTGAATTCCTGATATCTTTGCTCTTGTTTTTAAGTTTCATATTTGATTAGGAGAAATCACGTGATATTTCAACGTGTGCCTGATTAAATGCAAGTAATATGATGGTGTCAGGTTGTCTCCATTTTCCTACCAAGGTTTGAATGAGAATTTTGATGGTTTTCCCCTCTTCCATCTCTGCCTCAAATCTCCACCTGGGATTTGCTTCCACCCTGACTCTGCATAGATTTTTTCCCACACAGCTATTAATATTCATAAGATTTCCCAAGACTTCACCCCGTTTGAGCCAACTGCAGTCTCTCCGTCGGGATGTCCCGTGTCCAGTGTTCTGTGCACAGACATCAGGACGCTGCTCTGCTCAGCAGGACACGCAGAGCACAGTCTCTGAACCAAAATGTGCCTGGTGTCTGTGATCCACTTCTTCTGTCATTTTTCTTATTTCCACTTGTAATCATATCTTTTCTTCTCTGCCGGAGTTTCTCTTTATGTGTAGTTTTCTTTGCTTCATAACTATCCCTTTTTCTCTACTGGGGTCAGTACTCCTCAATGCTCTATGTGCAGGATTCATGTTAGCATGAGGAGGGCTACAGATTTCCTGAGAACATTTGTGAGCTTTGCTTCACTGCAAATATTGACACAGTGTAATATCAAGGGGTAATTCTGTGTTAGAATTCATTTAAGTATTTTTTTCAACATAATATTTTTTAAAAATTATTATTTGACAGATCATAAACTGTAATATAAATAGCATGTCCTGGGATTATTTTATTCTATTTCTGTATATGGTGTTTTGATATTCTTATTATGAGTCTTTCCTCCCAAATGACATATGCAATGTGTATAATGTCAGGATAGTATCATGTTCACTCCTGAGTTGCGTGGCCGAGGGTGGAAGCTGAAATTGATGCAGTGTGTTCTCATGTGTTATGCAGTGTGTTCTTTGTGTCGTATTGGTACGAGTCCTTTTTCCTTTCACATTGAGTATATGTTTAGTATTTATTTTTCAACATGACTGTTGGTCTTTGCTTTGCTCCATGTACACTGCTTCATCCGAAAGAGGATTGAAAAGTTCTTGTTTCTCTCCCGTGTGTCACTCATACCGGTGGTCAGGTGTCACCCGTTGCTATTGCTGAGCATGGAGGGTCCTAGGAACAGAGTCGCTTTGCTAGAGGCCTGTTCTGAATTGAAAATACAGGAAAAGCCAGAACAGTTAATGTACTGATCAGCAACTGTTACTTCTGGCTGAGCAAACAGAGAGGCAACTGAGAATCTGACAGAGGCTGAAGGGTCACTTATACCGAGGGATGCAGACCTGCTGTGTGTGGCAAAATTGTGATATATTTATCCAAAGATGGATGCTGAGTTGTGTGGAGAGACTGGCTAATAGGTATCTCTGTGTTGCGAATGAAGAAAGAAACTGATTTCATCTGAATTCAACAGCTGACAGTGTGAATGAACAGATGAGTCCTTGATTCTCATGGTTGTATTTATGAGTTGGCTGCCTTTGTGCCTTATATTTTAACTCTAACTGGATTCTCAAATTTTCTGAAAACACTTAAGCCAAGCTTCCCCTCTTTGGCCCTCGTTGACTGCATTCCCCTACTGCCTGGTGGGCAGTGTGATTACCAATGAGTTCCCCCAGGTGAGCTGTAGACTTCTCACAAAGCGCAGTCCTCCTGGCTTCTTTCTCTATCCACAGCATTGGTGCTGAGCTCCTGGTCGGCCAGTGAGTGCGTCTCTACTGGAGCAGGAGGGACAACTGTGCCAATGGCGCTGTGTCCTCAGGTGAGTGTATTTTTCTGCTAGGATTACGAGCAATTTTTGAGAGCAGGTAGGAGGTGTTAAGTGCTGGTAGGAGGAAAAAAGGCATGTAAATTGCAGACAAGATATCTTGATATTGAGAAATTTGATTGAGATGTAATTTGACAGGGTATAATGTAGAATATGGTAGGTAGGTAATACTCTCTCTGTAATACACAAATATCTGTGTAGTATGTATCACATTTTTATGTGTGTGAGAATGCACTGTGGCTTTGTACTTACACAATTAATGTGAAATCTTCTGGCCTTTGTCAGTCACTGCTGTTTTCCAGAAGTTCTGGCCACGATGTCTGTGCTGGCCTGTGTGGTACAGTTAGAACTGTGCTGAATATCGGGCAGCAGAACCTGAGCAGAGTAGAGCACTGCACCCAATGGTGGGGCCTCAGCTGTTTCATCGAGAGAATTCAGTCAACAGGGAGGCAAAGATTCAGTACTAGGTTAGTAAAGTTAGGATGAGTAGTAAAAGATATTTAGGAACAAATGCAATTAGCAATCATTTAATCAAGTTTACTCTTAACAATTGGATAAAAATTACTTCACTGTAAAAAACATTCAAAATAACCTAAAACAGGGCCAGGGTGTTAGCTCAATGGTTCCGGTGCCTGTCTTGCACACACAAGGGCCGGGGTTCGATTCCCCAGCAACCAGATAGAATACTGGGCATAGAGACTCACACCCAGCAGCAATCAGTACCACACACCACAGTATTGGGCATGGTGGCTCACGCCTATAATCCCAGCACTGGAGAGGCAGAGGCAGGAGGATTGCTGTGAGGTGAGTTTGAGGCTGAGCTCGGGGCCAGCCTGAACTATAACGCAAGACCCTGTCTCAAAAAAACCCCCCAAAAAACAGGCAAACAAAAAAACCCTAAAATACTTATACATTCTTAATCAAAGTCACAGCGTTAGCCTATGTATTATTAACACAATTACATATACAATATATCTGTGGGACACTCAAATATTATTATTAACCTAGGTTGACTCTACTCTCATGTTAAGAGTGGATTAGGAGAATGAGCACAAGGAAAAAAGTAGGGCCTGATCATTTCTTGAGGAACCGATACACAGTACCTGATACAAAACATTTTATGTGTGAACATGGTGACGTCTATGTATGAGAACTTGAAGAAAGTGTTTGGAGATTTGAGAGAATGCTGAGACCACTCAGAGCTCAGGAAATTTCCCTGGGGCAAACTACAGTAATGTCACTTGCCGAGACTTTTAACGAGTCCTGTGCAACGTGTGTCCTGAGCATCATTCTGCACATCAGCTGTTTTCCAGCGCAGACAGACGACACGCCCAGACAGTGAGAGTCTCGTGCTTCAGCCAGGCTTCATGGATGGTTGTGAAACCTTCCAGGGCCAGCAGCCTTTTCCTGAATCATAGATAAGACAATTAGAGCAAATGTCTTTGAGATTGGAGCATACTTGTTTGGCTACTTTCATATACACATCAGAATATAAATCATTTTTAAAGTCGATCCTGTTGGTACAATTTTCATAAACATGATGATCACAATCAAATTCAGAATTTGTACCAGTCCCTCACACATGATGCCCTTTCTTTTCCCCACTCCCTTGCCCTCCCTGCGACGCCAACCTCTCTATACATAAGCTTTGTTTCCTTTTTTAACCATCAAATTTATTCTTTCCCTTCTTTACTTAGTTCCCATTTCCCATTTCCCCCATTTTTGGATCAATTCCTGTCTATTTCTAAAAATCTATGATGCATTTTAGAACTCATTTACACCTCCTCTTTCTCATACTACTGAAATGATAAAATATTTGTATATCTGAATCCGATGTGTTTGAATAAGAAAAGATTTAGAGGTACATACATGGAAAAAAATCAACATGGAACTTGTAAACAATGGAAATCATAAGAGTGATACTAGTGATTTGCATGTTTTAGATAAAAAGTTTCTTCACATGAACAGAGGTGAGTTTTTGAAACTTTGAAAGTCCAAGTTTTATAACACCCTTAATAGAAGTCATCACTGTCATTTTACTAGAAACTCTCCAAGACCTTCTCTACCATATGTCATGTGCATCTTCATAATGATGAACTGCTGAGGTCAGAATGTGCTCCTCACCCTGCTAATAAAATTCAAGCTCCTGGTCTGTGTGGCGAGTGAAGGGTGTCGCCCAAAGCAACTAACTCTCTGTGTCTCAGGCCTTCCTCTGCTCAGCGCTGTAGCCTGAGATTTCACACAAGGAGCTTTATTCCTGCTTCTCTGTCTCAACTGCAATGTCCGTGA
The DNA here is from genome assembly GCA_004026965.1 of Petromus typicus. Classification (NCBI taxonomy): domain Eukaryota; kingdom Metazoa; phylum Chordata; class Mammalia; order Rodentia; family Petromuridae; genus Petromus; species Petromus typicus. The sequence goes on from PVIR01006984.1 coordinate 15,463, forward strand.
CCTTCTAGGAACCGCTGAGTATTGAAGACGTGATCATAACCTTTACCCCAGATGAGTGGGCCCTACTGGACCCGTCTCAGAGGAAGCTGCACCGAGATGTGATGGTGGAGAACGTTAACCACCTGGTGTCCGTAGGTGAGCTCGTCAGTGTGTCTGTCTGTCTTTTATCAGCCAGGTGTGAAGCGTTAGTTTTCTCAAATACCTGAGCCATGTCCCGATCATTCTGATTTCATTAGTGTAAATTCACCAATGATATCCAAGGAAGTTTTGAATTATGTACATTTAACAGTATCTTCACAATGATTTTATGTCTTTTCTCAAGCAAAAGTAAAGAACCTAGAGGAAACTTTTGAATTTAATGAATGTCTTGGAAATTAAAAGTCCACTAATAATTGGACTAGATTTATTTACAATTCTACACATTGACTCTTCAGTCTGACTAAAGATAAAAGGAAGGTGAGCATTACTCAGGAATCTGGGCTCTATTATTTTATTTTAATACTATTATTTGTACCATGGACTTATTTCCATTTATTACTCTTGAGACATTAATTCCTCACTTTCTTTAAAACTAGGAATCCGTAGAAGTAGCCGGAGAACTCTATTCTTTGGCACGCTTCTAGGTTTCCTCTTTCTGTAGAACACTCACTCCATTTTTCTGGATGTATTTCCTTGGTTTTGCCTCTGTTGCCTTATTTCTTTTCAGTTGCATTCAATGAACTTGATCAAAACTTGTTTTATTTCCACAAACATGAAAATAGATTTGCTTTCTTTTCCCTGACCAGGATACCAGGTCTGCCAATCAGATTTGAATTTTCTTTTCCTTGAGAAAGAAAGGCAGTGGCCGGTGGAAGGGAGAGATTCTCCCCAGCTGCAGAGTCCAGGTAAGAACCACTGCCTGGGGCGTCAGTGCAGATGGGACCACGGTGGTGTGCAAAGCGCAGGAACTGCAGTGCGTGATGCTGTGTGAATGCGCGAGGGCACACGGCCCATTCTCTGAGGCTTTCTCACTGCTTCTTTCATGCAGCCATCTCCAGGCACGTGGACTGCTATCCTTGCTTTGGCTTAGAGAAATAGAATATTCATGTATTGATTGGAGTGAAAATTTCATATTGCAACCCTTGTGCTCATAGATTCTGTGAAAGATTTTCTCTGTGTACCTGCACAGGCTCATGTCACCATTTAAAATTTTCCTAATTGAATCTTTATAACTTGCATAATTTCTATATCTTTGTGTTTCTACAGTATAGAAGTGGGCCCCTCTTGGAACCCACTCTGTGAAGTGTTATTATCACTGGTCTCTTTGTAACTATGTGTTCTGCAGAGAATGAGCTTTTATTTTACCAATTTATGATCATAGTATGTTTTGTCTGTTTTTAATGTTTTGTTTTTAATTTTTTTACTAAAAACACAATTGATCAGATGTACATGTTGTATCTAAGTTTCTAAAGTGTTTTTCTATGGATACTAGTGATGATTTTGACATGTGTAGTTCCAAAACTATTGCCCTATATTTCCAAAGCTCTGTATTTCTGCAACTTAGAAGTGGACCACTCTTAGCACCTACTCAGTTGAAGTGAGTCTTTATTATCACTGGTCTCTTTGTAATTGTTTTCTGCAAAAAGTGAGTTATTTTATCACTTTGGACGTGCAGATCACACTTCACTCCTTGTCAGGCCCCTCACTCCCTCCTTAGCATTTCCTCTCACCGTCTCCCCATCCTCTTCCCGGATATTCCTTTGTCTCCTTCATGTCATTTTCGATGCTGTGGGTGATGAGATGAAAAGTGTTTGCTCCAGGTCACAACCGAGCTGAGAACCACAGACTCTCGCTGTAGATCGATGGGAGCCTGGCCAGGGTGTATGTGAAATGCAGTCTAGTTCTTGTTTCCATTTTGATAATGTATTGTACTTTATCAAATACTTACAGCCTCTAATTTGACCATTGCTATTTCTACTCCTTGCAAGTGGAAATATTTTGTGTTCTTTTGATTAGATGAATAGTAACTTAGAAACTAATCTTTCATTTTACCAATTTGCATTTGCTTGGTACATCTGGATACCATTTGCTCTCCCTAGACCGAGTTACCAGTTTCTCTCTTCTTGCCGTATCCTCTTCTGTATAAGTATTTTTGTTCTTACTATCTTGTCAGTACTGTGTCTCATTTGTTTCTTCTCCATTTTTCATTTGAAAGAAAACAACATATTTGACTTTACTGATCTGATATGGTGGATACAACATTACTTCAAGTTCAATCATAGCATGTGTTGTCTTTTGTTGTATGTTTTGTTTTGATTCTTTTGCTAAAATCATACTTCACTGATTGGATGCATATGGTATATCTAAGTTCTGGAATTGTTTTTCTATGTATGGTAGTGATTTTGACATTCATATTACCAAAATTATTGCCCTATATTTTTCTCTTCTTGAAGGTTTGTTCTTTTCCTGCTGTTGTTATAGTTATGCTTTGTTTTGTTTTTTGGATTTTTTTTTAGACGACGTCTCACTTCCTTGTTCACTCTTGCCTTGCACTTACGATGTGGCCCCGGGTTAGACTTGAACTCATCACAATCCTCCAGCATCTGCCTAATGTGTACTGGGATTCCAGGCATGAGCCAGCATACCTGTCCGGTGCTATTCTCTTTACACAATTGCTGAAGAAGCATTCTTTCCTTTTCTATTTTGTGCAAGTCTTTTACAACACTATATTCTATAATTCCTTTACAGTCTGCTAAATGTCAGCCACAAGCAGTATAGTGATGAGCTTCTTTTGTGGAGACAGAAGATTCTACAGCTTCTGTATCAGTTTTTGTTACTGATTTATTTTTTTTCTCTGTACCCACAAGAGCCAGTTTTGACATACTCCATTTTAAGACCTATTATCCATTTTTCCTATACCTTCCAGGATTTTCTGTAAATCTCTTTTTAAAATACATCTTTTTGATCCTCTGTATTTCATTGGTATCAGTTCTAATATCTCATTTTTATCTAAATACAAATAAGTCAGCTTTAATCATTAATTATATACTTCAGGTTTTCACACTAATGGCTCTGAGAAAATTTCCTTTCAATGATTATCTTATTGCTGTTTTTATCTGTGTTTCATTAACTTCAAGTCAGTAGCTTATTAGTGATTCAGTGATTTTTTGCATTAGTGTTCTTTTTTTAACCTCAATAAATTTGACCTAAACTAGAGCTTCCAGAAATGTATTGAAAAAGTGTGGTGACAGTGTTCACCTGGTCTTTGTACTGATTCTGCAGTGAGAGCTTTGCTTGTAGTCAGTTGTTGGTCTGTAGTGGTTTTTGGCTTGTCATAGATATCTGTTATCACATTAAAATAAAAACCAATTATTTCAAGTTTTGAATGTTTATTTTTTATCACAATAGAGATCTGAACCTTTGGAAACTGCTTTTCTGAATCTATTGAGAGGATCATATGATTTTTCCTTGGCTCTGTTAATACAGTGTAATCCATTTATCAGATTGCACATGTTGAGCCATCCCAGCATCCCTGGGATGCATCCTCCGTGATTATGGTGTATAAACATCGTGACGATTTCCTGCAGTCTGTTGGTCAGTGTTTTAGTGCTGAGTTTGCCTCTGTGTTCTTTCCAGAGAGCAGCTGATAGTTGTTTCTTTCAGGCAGAGGCATCTCTTGCTTTGGCATCAGGTTAGTGGTTGCATCCTAGAGTGAACTTTGGAATTTGCTTCATTTCTGTTTCTTGAAAGACCTTAGTAATTCCCAGCAGTAGGTCTTCTCTGACTTTCTCATACAACTCATCAGTGAATACATCAGGGCCTGGGCTTTTTTTGATGTTGTTGGTAAATTTTCAATTACAGTTTCAGTTTTATTGACAGATATTGGTTTATGTAAAAAATTTATATCTTCAGTTTTGGAGTTGATAATTCTTTCATTTTCAATAATTTGTCCATTTGTTCTCTTTTGCTCATCTCATTATAGTAGAGGTTTTGAAGGAGTTATTGATAATGTTTAAGATTTATGCAGGATCTTTTGTGATTTCACCATTTTCATTACCAATTGTATTGATCTGAGTCTTTTCTTGTCTTAGTTTTTGAATATTTTGGCTAAAGTTTAGTCACTTTTCTTAAACATATTAAAGGATCAACACTTTCATTCATTTAGTCTTCATATTAATTTCTTAGTCCCCATTGCTTTGATTTCCACTTTGGTCTTTAAAATTTCCTCCCTCAGATGAGCTTTGAGATTGACTTGTTCTTTTTCTCAAAGCTGGAATTTCAACTATTTGTTTATTTTGTCCTGGTCTGTTTCCGTGATATGGGTATTCTCCACTAGAAATTTCCCTCCTATGAGTGTTTTCTTTGCATCCTGTAAGTTCCAAATTGCTGTACTGGCAATATCATTGAATTTTGGAAATTGTCTCCTTTCTTTCTTAATTTCATCTGTGACCCATTGGTGATTCAGTAGGATGTTGTTTAGTTTCCAAATGTACAGTGATTCTTGTGGTTTCTTTTGCCATTGATTTCCAATGTTAGTGTAACACAGTCTGATAATCAGCGCGGGATGATTTCAGTTTAATGACGCTCAGTGTAGCTTGTTCTCTGAGGTAGTATGTGATGCATCTTATGAAGACTGTCCTGAGGGAAGCTGCAAAGAATGTATATTTGAATGCTATGCAGTACAATGCTGTGTAGACATCTACTCAGTCCATTTATTTAAGAGTTGGTTTCAATCTGAGTATTTCCTTTTTTGTTTTGTTTTGTTTTGTTTTATCTCTAGTTAATCATTCTATTTGTGACAATGGGATGTTGCGTTTGCTCTCCTCAGTTTGTTAGTGGTTCTTGCATTTTTCCAGCTTGTAAATATACATTTTATAGAATTGATTACAATGGTGTTTGGGACATAAGTATGTATGATTGTTATCTCTTCCTCTTGAATTGTTCTCCTCACAAGTATGTAGTGTCTCTCTTACTCAGTCTTTTGTTGAATTGCACATTTTCTGGAAATAGAATAGCTGTCTGTGGTTTTGTTTCTGCTGCTGTCACATGGAAAATTGTTTTCCACCTTTTGACTTTCATCTATAAATGTCTTTGTGTATTAAGCATGTTTCTTATACAGAACATATTTTTGGTTCTTACTTCTTGATCCTTTTCATCTGTATCTATTGACTGGTGCATTGATTAATCAACATTAATGCTTAGAGCTGATTCACATTGATTTGCCCTGTTGTGTTGTTTTCTTGTTATTTGCTCCCTTCTTTGGTCCTCTGCTTAATTTCCTGCTTAGGCTGGTGGCTTTATTCCTCTCGGCTTCATGGAGGTGTAATCTGTGTGTGTGTGTGTGTGTGTGTGTTTACTAGAAATCTTTACCATTACATTACATGTAATGTCATGATTGCACTTCAGAATGAGAATTTGTGCCTGTATATGAAACAACTTAATTCTCATTTTTCCCCATAGCCCTACACACCCTACCACACCACCCCCTATATACATAAACTTTGTTTCCTTTCTTTTTTGTTTTAATCTCATTACTTTTCCCCCTTCACCCTAGTTCACTTTGAGTATTTTCTATTTCAAAATATAGAACATGTAATTCTAGAACTCATTTACATCTTTATTTTCTCATACCAGAGAAAAGTCTCATGTCTATGCTATTAGGAATGAGAATGGAGAAATTACTACCAACCCAGAGGAAGTCCAGAGGATATTAAACACCTACTTTGAAAATTTATACTTTAACAAATGGGAAAATGTAGAAGAAATGGATAGATTTCTAGACACATATAAACTTCTAAAGCTGAATAAAGAAGATATAGAAATGTTAAATACCCCAGTATCAAATTGTGAAATTGGAAATGTCATGAAAAACCTGCCAAAAAACAAAAGCCCAGGACCTGATGGCCTTACTACTAAGTTCTTTAAAATTTTAAAGAACAGTTAATGCCTCTACTTCTTAAACTCTTTAATGAAACTGAAAGGGAAGCAGTACTCCCAAATCCATTCCTGGAAGCAACCATTACCCTGATTCCAAAAGCAGAGAAAGACCCAACCAAAAAAGAGAACTACACGCCAATATCCCTAAAGAACTTCAATGCCAAAATCTGTAATAAGATACTGGCAAATGGAATACAGAGAATTCTCAAAAAGATTCTACACCCTGAGCAAGTTGGATTCATCCCAGGGATATGAGGATCGTTCAACATATGTTAATCAATAAATGTTATACAGAGTATTAACAGACTCAAGCACAAAAACCATATGTTCATCTCAATTGATGCAGAAAAAGTGTTTGACACAATATAACACCCATTTATAATCTCTGTTGTTTCTTTCCAACATCTCCTGTAGAAGTGATTGGAGTGCTGGTTTGGTGTTTCTGAATTTGATTAGATAATCTTCATCATGGAAGTTTCGTGTTTTTCCATCAGTTCTAAAGATATCTTTGTGAGTTTCCTCAGTCTGGGTTGGAGTTTGTTGACCTTTTGAACTGCACATACTTCAGTCCATGCTCTCTTGACTTGAGCGTTTGTGTTGAGAAGTCTGCTGTGCTTTTGATAGGCTTTCCTTCGTGGTGATTTGTTTCTGTTTTCTAATAGCTTTACGATTCTTTCATGTGTTGAATTGATATAGCCTTGTCTATTGTATACCTTGGGGAAGATTATTTTTTTAAATGGCTAAGTGTATGTCTAGAGCCTGCACTGTCAGTTTGTTAAATTCTTCTTCCCTGTTTGGGGAGTTTTCTCTCACTACTTCTCTGAGTAAGTTTCGTTATGTCATTTTTACTATCACCCTCTTGTGCTCCATGTCCAATCAAATTTATACTCTTCTTTTTTGTATCTTTTAGACACTAGGGAATTGGTTTCTCATGGTCTTTGCTATTTCTTTTTTAGTTAAAAAGAGCCTATGTTATATCTTTTAAAACAATTGATTTTCTTGGTACATTTTATATACTAGTTTGATCACAATGGACATGGAGAATTTACTGGCACATTTCACAACGTAATTCTCATTTTTTCCATCCCCTTGCACCTTGCAATTTCTAGAATAAAGGACACTTTGTCTTGTGGACAGTATCACTTCTATTTTCCTATGACACTGTTATTTCTTTGTTTTTCAAATATAAAGAAGCAAAGATGACTCACAAGATCCCCAATAGGATAAGAACTCAACTTGTTGAAAGAAATGACCCACCTGTACTCAAGGTCCTGGTAAGTTTATATACAAGTATGTCTAATCTCAATATGCTCATCTCATAAACATCTCATCTCAGCTTAAGAACTTTTATTTGTGATCAGTTATTAATCTAGCTCTGTGGACTGCAAATTACTAGAGGTGATCAACTCTCTGAGGATGAAATTCTGAGAATTTGCATTTAGTTAACATTAATATGAGTTGAGAACCATGTGTATAAATCAGAACACTATTGTGGATAGCTGCTGAAATGGAGCAAGATTTAATTTAAATGAATCCTTGGTGGGTTGTGATAGCATAAATAAAAAGTACTTTACATAAGTGATAAAAAATATTGTATTACTATGCAAAGAAAAAGAAAACTCTTGTCTCTATACTTCAGTGTTTATTTGGAAATTATGTAGAGAACATAGTTCAGGAATATATATCTGTTAGTCCATCATGAGCAACTGTTATTTTTTCATTGAAATGGCAGCCTTACTGAAATAGGCCCAATCATTTTGTGGGAAATGGAAGATTTTTAGCACTTTTGGTCATTTATCATCACTTCACATTTCTGTTGATAAATGCTGTACAAACATACATTGAGATCAATCTCATAGTCAGAATTTATAGATGGATAGACACAAATGAATCATGGTATATTCATGTAAATATCGATATGGCAGTACACAAAATATTGCTCCCATCTTAAACAGTGGGTTATCATGACCAGTATAAATAAAGTATATGTGCGTATCTAATTGATAGAGTATTTAGATCATAATTTGGCCTTTTACCCCATAAACAGCAAATGACAGATATTCTTATGTAATTAGTGTGACAAAAACATTAATCAAATTGAAACTCTTCCTACAGGAATGCAACCATGTTAAGGCACTTCCATGTGAAAACCATCTGTGTGGACAAACCATCAAACATGTAACTCTCCACGGCATGTACAAAATGACTAAAAACAGAAAAAGTTCATACAATTGTCACCTCTATGATAAATCCCTTGTGAGTGGCTCTGAACTTAGAGGTAACATTCAAAGTGACATCAGGGAGAAGTCTTGTGATTGTGATGTGAGCCATAAAGCCTTCTGTCAATGTCTTAATATCCATGAGCCTGAGAAAAGCAATAGAGCAGAGAAATGTGATGAATGTCACCTGTCTGCAAAAGCTTTCACTAAGTCAACTAACCTGAGACAGCATGAGAGAGCAAACACAGGAGAGAAACCATGTATGTGTGTTGTGTGTGGAAAAGCTTTCCCTAAACCATGTGATCTTAAGAGACATATGAAAACACACACTGGAGAGAAGCCATATGAATGTCATCTGTGTGGGAAAGTCTTCGCTAGGTTATATACCCTTAAGACTCATGTGAGAAGACAAACTGGAGAGAAACCATATGAATGTCATCTGTGTGGGAAAGTCTTCACTCAGTCATGTCACCTTAAGGGTCATATGAGAACACACACAGGAGAGAAACCATATGAATGTGATCTGTGTGGGAAAGTCTTCGCTCAGTCATGTCACCTTAAGATTCATATGAGAACACACACTGGAGAGAAACCATATGAATGTCATGTGTGTGGGAAAGTCTTCACTCAGTCATGTACGCTTAAGAATCACATGAGAACACACACCGGAGAGAAACCATATGAATGTCATGTGTGTGGGAAAGTGTTCACTCAGTTATGTCACCTTAAGAGTCATCTGAGAACACACACTGGAGAGAAACCACATGAATGTCATCTGTGTGGGAAAGTGTTCACTCAGTCATCTACCCTGAAGACTCACATGAGAACACACACTGGAGAGAAACCATATGAATGTCATCTGTGTGGGAAAGTCTTCACTCACTCATGTACGCTTAAGAATCACATGAGAACACACACAGGAGAGAAACCATATGATTGTCATCTGTGCGGTAAAGCTTTCATTAAATTATGTAACCTTAAGAGTCATATGAGAACACACACTGGAGAGGAACCGTACGAATGTCATCTGTGTGGCAAAGCTTTCTTTAAATTATTTAACCTTAAGAGTCACATGAGAACACATACTGGATAGAAACCATATGAATGTCATCTGTGTGGAAAGTCTTTACTCACTCAGGTACCCTTAAGTGTCATATGAGAGCACACACATGAGTTAAATCATATGTGTGTCATCTGTATGGGAAAGTTTTGAGTAAGTCATCTGCCCTTAGGAGTCATATGAGAATTTATAATACAGAGTAACTATATGATTGTAATCTGTGTGGAAACTCTTGACTCATTAATCTCACTTTGGCAACATGAGAAAACACACTCTAGAGTGAAATCATGCATGCCTTCATGTTTAAAGCCATCAGTAAATTCTATTCCTGTCGTCTTCACGAGAAGACTTACGCAGGATGTAAAGCACATTAACATTCTGTGTGTGGGAAAGCTTTGAATCAATATTCCTGTCTGATACTCATTAGGGAACTCTCTAGGCCAGCACTCCTATACCATCTGCGGGGATACATCTTTACTAATTCCTCCAACATAAATGGGCATGAGAAACAACTCTTAGCACGTTCATCATACACAGGACCTCTGTGTGGAAACTAGTCATCTACTCCAAACATCTAGATAGTTCACATACAGTAGAGAAATATATAAGTGGAAAAGCCTTCAATAATTCTTATCTCAAACATTGGATAAGGACTCACAAAACAGAGAAACTCATAATAGAAGGAAGAATGTGTTTGCATGAATATGTTTCTACCTATAGCTAGAACCTTGTTGGTGCTCAAAAGAAGTACAATGAATTACTAAAGCTTATATTCTGAATGTTTAATTATGAATATATTTATATATTCTTTATTTATATTCTGTTACATTGTGAGTAAACATAAAGTGAATATTGAATCAACTCATTTTTAGCTGCCAAATGTGCATCTGACCAACTACACAACCAAGGTGAGTGATGTGGAAAAGGTTACTGTTGATGTAGGCCTTAGTTAGTGTTACTCATCCCAGCAAAAGTAATTATATGTTTGAATAGTATGATAATAGAATTCAGATATTTTTGTATCAAATGTTTCTGATTATTCTCCCAGAATCTGACATATGTAAATTCTTGAGTTATATACCTGTGCTGAGAGGCCATGACTGGGGATTTTCTGCCTAGAATGAGTGCCAGAATTTACCAATTTTAATTTATTTTTCAATAAAATTAGAAAATTTCATTTATCATAACTTCTAGATCTCCAGTCAGTATTCAAATATAATGCTTAATTTACAGAAGTATTGATGGAATTGATACAAACTAAATCACTGATAATTGTCTAAAGATTCTCGAAGAATAGCAAATCATAATGTGAAAAATAATTTCTTGTGAAATAATGATCATTTCTTCACTCAAACACCAATGTGTTGGGCAAATGTGAGCGAGAAAACTAGACCCGAAACTCCATGTCCTGAATAACTGAGTGTTCCAAAGAAGAATTTGTTGACCATCAAAGGAAGTTTTTCTCTCAGTGGGAATTTCCTCTTTAAGGGTCGTTGGAATACATATTAGAAGGATTTTATTTAAAATTTGGTCAGAAATAATAACACCACACTAAGTAAAATGCAAAAAATGCTTCAAAAAAGAAATTAAAAAATCAAGCACCGGGGCCAGGAATTTAGCTCAATGGTTCTGGCGCCTGTCTTGGAAGCACAAGGACCCGGGTTCGTTCCCCGGTAACCACATACCTATACTCGGTGTGGAGACTCTCGCCCAGTAGCAACCAGGACCACAGACCACAGTGCCGGGTGTGATGGCTCACGCCTGTAATCCCAGCACTCGGGAGGCAGAGGCAGGAGGATTGCTGTGGTGAGTTGGAGGCTGAGCTGAGGGCCAGCCTGAACTACAAAGGAGACCCTGTCTCAAAAAATAAAAAAAAATCAAGCACCAAAGTTCAAATTTCACAATAATGGGAAAACCATGTTTTATAAAAATGTCACATATTAATATAGGATCATGTGATTAGCAATATCAAATATGGTACATTGCTAGTTAAATTTTGATAATTGCATTCAGTAGATTTTGTGTATAGAAATGCAAAATAGTGTTTTTAATTATTTAACTAATAAAACCTATTGAAGTCATCTGGCTGTTCTTCAGTAGTCTTAAATGGCAGTTTAAAGGCATGGTACACAGAGGATGGCAATGAGGACATTACTGGAGCCTTCTGCAGCGGGCCCGGGTATCCTGTGATACACGACAACACGAAGCCCACAGGAGTAAAGATCAGAAAGTGAGGAGACTTAGAACTGAGTCTTGGTGATCAGAGCTGCCCTGGGCAGCAACTGCAAGGTGACCAAGCATTCCTAGTAATTCATTGGCTACAGGCATGAGACATTAATATAGGTAGGATTGGAAGACATCCAGGGGCACAGTGTGGAGAGTCTGGGAGCATCTGTAGGTGGCTGACATGCAGAATGGAGTATCTGACACGCAAGCAGGAAAGCTTACATGCAAACGGAAATGTAAAAGGGGAAGGCACTGCTTGTCCTAATAGAGGGAGCAAAGGGTGCTGAGACTTGGCTGTAATTAACCAGAGTCTGCTAATGCTGAGCAGAGATATCTGCTCTAGGACACAGGGCTGGAAACTGTGTCACAGGATTTGCTATTTAGAATCTCTTTATCAGTCTAACTTCTTAGAGCATTTCTCCCACCGATCTGATGTCACTTCCTTTTCCCTGTTAGTAGCAGCAGTGTACATCCATGTGATGTACATCCATCGTTCCCCGGTAACCACATACCTATACTCGGTGTGGAGACTCTCGCCCAGTAGCAACCAGGACCACAGACCACAGTGCCGGGTGTGATGGCTCACGTCTGTAATCCCAGGACTCGGGAGGCAGAGGCAGGAGGATTGCTGTGGTGAGTTTGAGGCTGAGCTGAGGGCCAGCCTGAACTACAAAGGAGACCCTGTCTCAAAAAAAAAAAAAAAAAAATCAAGCACCAAAGTTCAAATTTCACAATACTGGGATTGCACAGTAAAGGACTGACTTTCCTCTTCATGTTTCTCAGGGTACCAAGGTGCAAGGTCCAGTAGCAATTGCTGGAAACATTGTGGGAAATATTTTTGCTGCTTTGTAATTGTTGTCTTTTCGTTTGAGTATAATATGGCATAGATACAGGGAACTCTCATTGTTTATCTTCTGGAATACTTAGGACACTTTCCCAAAAGTTTCATACTCAATGAGTTTTGCTGAGGGCATATATACAACCATATCTCTTAACTAAATATGGCCAATCATGTGATTTTAAGTATGCAGTACATCACAACAAACTCTGCTGCAATAAAGCAAGCTGTGTTTAAGCAGTTTACAAAGCAAGTTAGACAGGAATTTCTAGTATAAAATTTTTGTACAAAAAGAAAATAAAACCTTGAATGAATCAATTATTTGTTTTATAAATCTTCATGTTCATTTAATTTCTGTATCCATTCTCATAATGTTTATTTTGGTAGCTTTCATCAAATATATTTTCTGCTTCATATATTTCTAAACTCCCTGTTTGCATATTTTTTACCAGAACTGACTCAATTATCATCAAAGACAATGGGAAGCCATCTGTGAGTGACAGCAAAATTTGTCCTTGGAAGGTAGCACAGGAGTCAAGTTTCATAGTAGTGAAAGCCATTTAATATGTATATGTATATGCATATGTATATATATACATACATTATGTATGTATGTATGTATGTATGCATGCATGTTAGGGCCAGACTTTTTGTTCAGGCTGCAATAAGTATATCAGAAAATTCAAGAGAATTGTTACTCTTCTTATGGTTTCCAAATTTGTTTTTAAGCCCAGTTGTCATCAAAGAAGTAAGTTCGCAGTGGAATGTGTCATGGACACAAAGTGCTCGCTTCATGGCAGCAGGGAAGTAGAACTGGGAACAACAAAAACCGGAAATTGCTGCTGATCGCAAGCACCGCACCAGACCGTGTTTCTGCCACCCACTCCTATCAGCTCAGGGGTGCACTCTTCTGAACCGCTCAGCAAAGATCTGAACAACCAATTTCACATTTCTACTCTGCTGTCACGTTTTACCCCTTGGCAGTTGGCATCCACTCCATCTCCCTTAACACACAGTAAAAACAATGACACGTTCATCCTTTCTTTTAAAGTGACATGAAATCGATCTTTCTCCCACAGAAAACCTCTAGTTATCTCAAAGAAGCACAATGACTTCTCTGACAACAAGACAAAGTCTTATTTGTAAAACAAATTACAGTTTTAGAAGAAATTTGTGCTTATGTACCCACTCCATACACGTAATTATTTTGCAAGGCCCTTATAAAATAATCAGAACTGTCATTGTTCATGACAGAGTCTGAGGTCCAGCCTAATACAAACTGGACTAACTGACCTGCTCTGTGAGTAGAAGTGTCCCTATTTTAACATATCACTGTCCTGAACACAGTGTTGTGTCCCTTCATCCAGGCAGCTGTTAGTTGTTTCTGAGATCCCAGTCGATCCCAGTCGAATTGCCTCAGACGTATGAACATCAAGGAAGGAATGAAATGCTGACATGTCCTCCTTCAGATAAGCTGTCATCTGCTCTTCTAAATCTCTTCCCTGAAATCAAAAATAACATTAGCAACAACAACAAAAAACCCAAAAAGCAGAATGAAAGAATTTTCCAAAACTGAAAGAGATAAAATCGTGGTGTGACTTTTCTTTAGGTACGAAGTAAATCAAGTGAGTAAATTGTGTAAATCCTCCTCAACATGTTGAGTGTACAAACATCAGACAGCTTGTCACTAAATTTCCCCAAACTCCATCTAAAGCCCCTGATCTGAGCCGGGTATCATTCCTCAAACACCAGGTAGCTCTCTACAGGAGACACACAGCTCAGGTGAAGCCTGTGACACAGGAAAGAAGCAACACTCAGACTCAGCTCCAAGGATCAGCTGAAGACCTGGGCGGTTCCCTGAGCAACTCGCCAGAAGAAGCAAAGAAGCTCCAGCTCTTTCTAGGCTTTCTGAGACAACTGTGGTGCCTTAATACAAAGTCGTCCTCATTTGCAAGATGTTGCCTATAGGAGGAAAATTCAGTCAAGACTATCTGCCCAGCAGAGCTGCAAGACTGAATCCAGATGCCTAGCATTGACATGCCACATCTGCACAAGGGGTCTCTCCTGGATTTTCTCAGGTCCTGTGTGCTCTCCATTGTCCCGGAATGCAAAACTTTCGTTCTGACTCTGTCTTCTGCTCTAGAGTCAGATCCTTGTCCATTCCATAATCAGACGCCTCATGAAGCACTGTTGAATTTTATTGTTTTCATTGCTCTTTACTTAATTTCCTGTTAATGTCTGTGAAGTCATCATTGAAACTATCATTTTCACACCATCACAAGTATCACATGGGACAAATCTTAATTAAGCCACCTGTCCTTTGGGTACATCCAAATTAGTAATTTCCTTCCTGATAACTGAATCTCTACTGGTCCTGCTGCAACTGATTCCCTTCCACACAATTTGGTGAGCGTCATGTTGGTGTCCTGGGTGGACCCAGCCCACATGCTCCTGATCTGTGTCCCCCTCCAATTTGTTATAACTCTTCAGCTCTTCCCAGTGTGTGTGCTTCCCTACTGCAGCTTCAAAATGAACAATAGCGGCTCAAACACGGAAACTGACACTTTTTAGTGGTGGATTTCACACTGGTGTGCCTTCCTGGTTTCACTTTATAAAGCTCTTCCTTGCTCTCCTTTTCCTGTGGGGATACAGCTCTATATGTGTCTGGAGAAGAGAAACTGAACCCCGAGTGTCCAGACAGGAAGCCCCGCTGAGCTGCGGTGTCTGGGCAGTCGGGGTGCCCGGCTGGTTTGTGGCCCTGATTCCATTTGCTCCGTGGTTTCCTCCCTCTACAGGGAGCTCAGGCAGAAGAAGCGATTTCCCGGAAGGAAGGAGGAACTGTGGTGCTCAGCGCTCTGACAGAGGAGCGGCCTGCTGTGTCTTGGAGACCCCTGAGACAGGAGTCGGCTCCACTGTCTCCAGTGTGGCTCCTGGGAAACAGAGTCTGCAGACAATTCGATGTGAGCCTCACTTAAAGCAAGCCCTCCAATGTTAGAAATGTGTTATAGTAAAACCCTAATATCTGATGCTTAACTATTAGTTTATATCTATTTCAGATCTGCTTTGAGGCTTCTTTAGTATTCCTATTTTTTATTGTAAAGTTGCAAACAGTATTCTCTTCGCCTTTCTTAACAAGAATGATATCTTTGTATTATTTTATGCTAACACTGTAAATGCTAGTAGATCTTGAAGGAGATGCTGAGTAAAGGCAGACAGTATTCCACTTACACTTAAGGAGAAGGCTTTCTGGATTTCTTCCTTTTTAAAGAACTGATTGATGGCTATGTTGCTGTAAATGTATTTTAAATATTTTAGTGATTGTATCCTATTTTACGTTTTTGCAAGTAAATTCGCTTGAAATTCTAATTTTCATGTGATCCTCAAATCTATTGCTTAAAGTCATTATCCTTATTTTAATGCTCAATGTATTAGAGTCTAAACAATCAAATTTTAATATCTATTATATCGAATATCTAAAAGGTGAAATATTTGTTTGCTTTTTTGCCACTTCCAGCTTCTCTTCATTGTGGGGTGACTCCCTCACTACTAGTGAGTTAAGAAACCTCTACACCTGTGTATATTCTAATATTCAGAAGCTAATTTGGGTTCTATACATTTTATATTTATTTCTGTTTTTAATTTATTTCATATTCATCTTTCTGTATATGTTTACTTATATTATAGATTACTGATGATTTTTGTAAAATTGCGACATGCACATGAACTTCTTTCGTATGTACATAAGAACATTTCTAGTAAATTGTGTTTGTTTGTACCTTTTAAGCATACAGTGGGATCACATACTTCACTGGCCATTCCTCAGATCTAGGAATACTATTTAAAGTACATTAAGCTCTTCAAAAAATCGGACATCTCATATTTAAAGACCCATTTAAAAAATAGGAATTAAGTATGAACAGACACTTTTTGGATGAAGAATAAAAGCAGCAAAGTATCTTGAAAAAGTCTTCATACCACTAGTCATTGGAGAGATTCAGATGAAAACGGCGCTGAGATTCCACCTCACTGCACAAGGAATGGCTTCCGCATCAGTACTTTCACGGAGGTCTCCCCATCTCCATCATTTGCTGTACATCTCTAGAAAGAGTCTTCTAGTTTCTGCTCACTGCTCATTGATTTTAACGATTGATTAGTGTCATTTGGTGTTGATGACTCATGGGAGATCATTCAACTCTAAATACCCCTAAATTAGCTTTTGGGTTCCCAAGCGACAAGGTTTCTGTTCTCACCACATACTTTGATACATGTTTTATTTGAAAGTGATTATTAGTTGATTAAAAA
The DNA here is from genome assembly GCA_004026965.1 of Petromus typicus. Taxonomy (NCBI): domain Eukaryota; kingdom Metazoa; phylum Chordata; class Mammalia; order Rodentia; family Petromuridae; genus Petromus; species Petromus typicus. The sequence continues at coordinate 32,024 of PVIR01006984.1, forward strand.
TTAACATTTTCTATATTGTATATGCAAATATGTGTCAATCACGATTTTCCCTGGCGAAGTACTCAGTCAGCAGAGCTAGGAAGTACCTGCATTTCAACTAAACCTAGTGAACACGCTCTACACACGATTCGCAGCATATACACCGTCGCTACCGAGGTGGATCATACAGATGGACCGTGACGGTCGCGTAGGGAACTAGGCTGAACTGGAGCTCGTTATTGTGTGGCGAATGTAGTTTGGTGTTTCCCTCCGCGGTGTCCAAATCCAGTGCCCCGAGCCCTTCCTCCTCTCTTCTCAGCCCCTTACCTCTCACAGTCTCAGCTCCTCCATGACGCGCCCTCCGTGCACTTCCCCGAGCGGACAGCAGGGGCAGGCGAGCTGGCGCTTTCCCACAGGCCTGCAGCGCAGCTTGGGCTGGAGCCAGGGAGAGGGACCTGGGGACAAGAGGCTCCTGGTTCCACAGGGAGGAGCAGACTCCTTCTTCACGTTAGTGCGACATTAAAGGTTGAATAAAAAAGAAATAAAAAGTAATAAAGGAAGAATATAAATTATATGGATTAGAAAATATATATTTCCTGTTATTAAATGGATCATAAATATCAGAAATGCCACAGAACGAAAAGAAATAACAAAAATTTTTCTTATGATACTAAATATTCTAATGGCTGTGTGTACCACATAAGAGGAGATGAAAAATACATAAATTCTGTGAATGTGAACATAGACTCAGGACCAGCCGTTCAGCATTTAACTATTTTCATGTCCAAATTTACTATGATGCTGCTCCCTCGTCTTTCCACATTCGCATGGGATCTGAAATGTTCATGAAATGAATGCTCCTAGTGCCCCTCAGCGTCGGAGCAAGACACGCCTGTATTGAAAGCTTTGGCAACATTAGCCAAGTTGTACCACTCACCATTTAGCCTGTGAGTGTTGGATATATTTTCCCAGCAGCAAGAAAGCACAGCAGTACAGCAAACTCATCTTAGAAAAGCAAGGACACGACTCTGACTGCACCGGACTGGGTGTCTGAGGAGCCTCTGGAACTTGACTTTCTCCGGGTCTGGAAATGTTTGGAAATAGAGTGTACAGAAAACCTCAGTGCAGGGGGCAGAGACTTCTGGGAAAGTCCAGTGAAAATTCAGAACATTAAAATATTTACAAGAATTCCAAGAGAAGTGCAAATGTCATAGGGATTCAGATTCCAGTCATAGCCCCATTAGAAATTGGACTGTGCATGGTGAACTCGCATAATAATTTATTCGCATTCCTCCAGCATATGAAATTGTCTTGAAGAAAATGTTAGAGCAGCCTAGTATTCAGATCGTGGAGTGGGCCTGGCTGATTATATTTAATGAAGTTATGTGGAATAGGGAATAAAAACTCAAGGCCCATTAAAGTGATCATAATGACTGAGCGCAAAGGACCGCTATAATGCATATGGTGTTGAAGAGATCAGACTCACTTAATAATCGAAGTACTTTGAATTTGGATAGAAAAGGATGGAGGTTGAGTTTCCATCTGTAAAGAACACTCTCTGTCTCCCAGTGCAGTAGGACAAATTGTACTTCACATCGAAATAGTGCCCATGTGACCTGGCTCCAGATGGAGCAGGAGGAGAACTGGTTCTCCACGTGGACAAGAGCTGGAATGCGCAGCCGAGCTGAAGTGATCCTGCAGGATTTGTTCCCCTCTGTTGTTCTTCAGGTCAGGTACAGTCTTCACAAGAGCTGGGCACCGCATCTAGCTTCTGCTGGAACTGGAAGCACAGCTGGGCATTTGCCATGGGATGCGGGCACGGCTGACACATAACGTGGAAGAGCTGGGGATGACAAAGGATTCGTGCCGTCTTCTGAAACAAAGTCTGTACAACAAAGCACTGAAATCATCACAGGTGATTGATAACGGGAAGTCAGCTGCACGAGCATGGAATGTGCCTTCAGTCACGCTGGAAACACAGAGGAGTTTCTGCCCAGACAGGCACCGAAGGCAGCATGTGGCAAAGCCATGGTGAAGATGCCAACCATCACTGATGTCCTCACTTCTCACCAGGATGTATGCAGGTACTGAGCACGGGACAATAAAAACTAGACGTTTATTAGCCAGAGGGGAATGTCTCATCATTCAAATGATTTCTTACACTATATTTTTAAAAAGCTGTTGATCACCCAGGTATATCTATGAATAGTACAATTTTCAGTTCTGATTATTATATAAGGGCCTTGCAAAATAATTACGTGTATGGAGTGGGTACATAAGCACAACTGTCTTCTAAAAGTTCAAGTTGTTTTACAAATAAGACTTTGTCTTGTTGTCAGAGAAGTCATTGTGCTTCTTTGAGATAACTAGAGGTTTTCTGTGGGAGAAAGATCGATTTCATGTCACTTTAAAAGAAAGGATGAACGTGTCATTGTTTTTACTGTGTGTTAAGGGAGATGGAGTGGATGCCAACTGCCAAGGGGTAAAACGTGACAGCAGAGTAGAAATGTGAAATTGGTTGTTCAGATCTTTGCTGAGCGGTTCAGAAGAGTGCACCCCTGAGCTGATAGGAGTGGGTGGCAGAAACACGGTCTGGTGCGGTGCTTGCGATCAGCAGCAATTTCCGGTTTTTGTTGTTCCCAGTTCTACTTCCCTGCTGCCATGAAGCGAGCACTTTGTGTCCATGACACATTCCACTGCGAACTTACTTCTTTGATGACAACTGGGCTTAAAAACAAATTTGGAAACCATAAGAAGAGTAACAATTCTCTTGAATTTTCTGATATACTTATTGCAGCCTGAACAAAAAGTCTGGCCCTAACATGCATGCATACATACATACATACATACATAATGTATGTATATATATACATATGCATATACATATACATATTAAATGGCTTTCACTACTATGAAACTTGACTCCTGTGCTACCTTCCAAGGACAAATTTTGCTGTCACTCACAGATGGCTTCCCATTGTCTTTGATGATAATTGAGTCAGTTCTGGTAAAAAATATGCAAACAGGGAGTTTAGAAATATATGAAGCAGAAAATATATTTGATGAAAGCTACCAAAATAAACATTATGAGAATGGATACAGAAATTAAATGAACATGAAGATTTATAAAACAAATAATTGATTCATTCAAGGTTTTATTTTCTTTTTGTACAAAAATTTTATACTAGAAATTCCTGTCTAACTTGCTTTGTAAACTGCTTAAACACAGCTTGCTTTATTGCAGCAGAGTTTGTTGTGATGTACTGCATACTTAAAATCACATGATTGGCCATATTTAGTTAAGAGATATGGTTGTATATATGCCCTCAGCAAAACTCATTGAGTATGAAACTTTTGGGAAAGTGTCCTAAGTATTCCAGAAGATAAACAATGAGAGTTCCCTGTATCTATGCCATATTATACTCAAACGAAAAGACAACAATTACAAAGCAGCAAAAATATTTCCCACAATGTTTCCAGCAATTGCTACTGGACCTTGCACCTTGGTACCCTGAGAAACATGAAGAGGAAAGTCAGTCCTTTACTGTGCAATCCCAGTATTGTGAAATTTGAACTTTGGTGCTTGATTTTTTTTTTTTTTTTTTTGAGACAGGGTCTCCTTTGTAGTTCAGGCTGGCCCTCAGCTCAGCCTCAAACTCACCACAGCAATCCTCCTGCCTCTGCCTCCCGAGTCCTGGGATTACAGACGTGAGCCATCACACCCGGCACTGTGGTCTGTGGTCCTGGTTGCTACTGGGCGAGAGTCTCCACACCGAGTATAGGTATGTGGTTACCGGGGAACGATGGATGTACATCACATGGATGTACACTGCTGCTACTAACAGGGAAAAGGAAGTGACATCAGATCGGTGGGAGAAATGCTCTAAGAAGTTAGACTGATAAAGAGATTCTAAATAGCAAATCCTGTGACACAGTTTCCAGCCCTGTGTCCTAGAGCAGATATCTCTGCTCAGCATTAGCAGACTCTGGTTAATTACAGCCAAGTCTCAGCACCCTTTGCTCCCTCTATTAGGACAAGCAGTGCCTTCCCCTTTTACATTTCCGTTTGCATGTAAGCTTTCCTGCTTGCGTGTCAGATACTCCATTCTGCATGTCAGCCACCTACAGATGCTCCCAGACTCTCCACACTGTGCCCCTGGATGTCTTCCAATCCTACCTATATTAATGTCTCATGCCTGTAGCCAATGAATTACTAGGAATGCTTGGTCACCTTGCAGTTGCTGCCCAGGGCAGCTCTGATCACCAAGACTCAGTTCTAAGTCTCCTCACTTTCTGATCTTTACTCCTGTGGGCTTCGTGTTGTCGTGTATCACAGGATACCCGGGCCCGCTGCAGAAGGCTCCAGTAATGTCCTCATTGCCATCCTCTGTGTACCATGCCTTTAAACTGCCATTTAAGACTACTGAAGAACAGCCAGATGACTTCAATAGGTTTTATTAGTTAAATAATTAAAAACACTATTTTGCATTTCTATACACAAAATCTACTGAATGCAATTATCAAAATTTAACTAGCAATGTACCATATTTGATATTGCTAATCACATGATCCTATATTAATATGTGACATTTTTATAAAACATGGTTTTCCCATTATTGTGAAATTTGAACTTTGGTGCTTGATTTTTTTTTATTTTTTGAGACAGGGTCTCCTTTGTAGTTCAGGCTGGCCCTCAGCTCAGCCTCCAACTCACCACAGCAATCCTCCTGCCTCTGCCTCCCGAGTGCTGGGATTACAGGCGTGAGCCATCACACCCGGCACTGTGGTCTGTGGTCCTGGTTGCTACTGGGCGAGAGTCTCCACACCGAGTATAGGTATGTGGTTACCGGGGAACGAACCCGGGTCCTTGTGCTTCCAAGACAGGCGCCAGAACCATTGAGCTAAATTCCTGGCCCCGGTGCTTGATTTTTTAATTTCTTTTTTGAAGCATTTTTTGCATTTTACTTAGTGTGGTGTTATTATTTCTGACCAAATTTTAAATAAAATCCTTCTAATATGTATTCCAACGACCCTTAAAGAGGAAATTCCCACTGAGAGAAAAACTTCCTTTGATGGTCAACAAATTCTTCTTTGGAACACTCAGTTATTCAGGACATGGAGTTTCGGGTCTAGTTTTCTCGCTCACATTTGCCCAACACATTGGTGTTTGAGTGAAGAAATGATCATTATTTCACAAGAAATTATTTTTCACATTATGATTTGCTATTCTTCGAGAATCTTTAGACAATTATCAGTGATTTAGTTTGTATCAATTCCATCAATACTTCTGTAAATTAAGCATTATATTTGAATACTGACTGGAGATCTAGAAGTTATGATAAATGAAATTTTCTAATTTTATTGAAAAATAAATTAAAATTGGTAAATTCTGGCACTCATTCTAGGCAGAAAATCCCCAGTCATGGCCTCTCAGCACAGGTATATAACTCAAGAATTTACATATGTCAGATTCTGGGAGAATAATCAGAAACATTTGATACAAAAATATCTGAATTCTATTATCATACTATTCAAACATATAATTACTTTTGCTGGGATGAGTAACACTAACTAAGGCCTACATCAACAGTAACCTTTTCCACATCACTCACCTTGGTTGTGTAGTTGGTCAGATGCACATTTGGCAGCTAAAAATGAGTTGATTCAATATTCACTTTATGTTTACTCACAATGTAACAGAATATAAATAAAGAATATATAAATATATTCATAATTAAACATTCAGAATATAAGCTTTAGTAATTCATTGTACTTCTTTTGAGCACCAACAAGGTTCTAGCTATAGGTAGAAACATATTCATGCAAACACATTCTTCCTTCTATTATGAGTTTCTCTGTTTTGTGAGTCCTTATCCAATGTTTGAGATAAGAATTATTGAAGGCTTTTCCACTTATATATTTCTCTACTGTATGTGAACTATCTAGATGTTTGGAGTAGATGACTAGTTTCCACACAGAGGTCCTGTGTATGATGAACGTGCTAAGAGTTGTTTCTCATGCCCATTTATGTTGGAGGAATTAGTAAAGATGTATCCCCGCAGATGGTATAGGAGTGCTGGCCTAGAGAGTTCCCTAATGAGTATCAGACAGGAATATTGATTCAAAGCTTTCCCACACACAGAATGTTAATGTGCTTTACATCCTGCGTAAGTCTTCTCGTGAAGACGACAGGAATAGAATTTACTGATGGCTTTAAACATGAAGGCATGCATGATTTCACTCTAGAGTGTGTTTTCTCATGTTGCCAAAGTGAGATTAATGAGTCAAGAGTTTCCACACAGATTACAATCATATAGTTACTCTGTATTATAAATTCTCATATGACTCCTAAGGGCAGATGACTTACTCAAAACTTTCCCATACAGATGACACACATATGATTTAACTCATGTGTGTGCTCTCATATGACACTTAAGGGTACCTGAGTGAGTAAAGACTTTCCACACAGATGACATTCATATGGTTTCTATCCAGTATGTGTTCTCATGTGACTCTTAAGGTTAAATAATTTAAAGAAAGCTTTGCCACACAGATGACATTCGTACGGTTCCTCTCCAGTGTGTGTTCTCATATGACTCTTAAGGTTACATAATTTAATGAAAGCTTTACCGCACAGATGACAATCATATGGTTTCTCTCCTGTGTGTGTTCTCATGTGATTCTTAAGCGTACATGAGTGAGTGAAGACTTTCCCACACAGATGACATTCATATGGTTTCTCTCCAGTGTGTGTTCTCATGTGAGTCTTCAGGGTAGATGACTGAGTGAACACTTTCCCACACAGATGACATTCATGTGGTTTCTCTCCAGTGTGTGTTCTCAGATGACTCTTAAGGTGACATAACTGAGTGAACACTTTCCCACACACATGACATTCATATGGTTTCTCTCCGGTGTGTGTTCTCATGTGATTCTTAAGCGTACATGACTGAGTGAAGACTTTCCCACACACATGACATTCATATGGTTTCTCTCCAGTGTGTGTTCTCATATGAATCTTAAGGTGACATGACTGAGCGAAGACTTTCCCACACAGATCACATTCATATGGTTTCTCTCCTGTGTGTGTTCTCATATGACCCTTAAGGTGACATGACTGAGTGAAGACTTTCCCACACAGATGACATTCATATGGTTTCTCTCCAGTTTGTCTTCTCACATGAGTCTTAAGGGTATATAACCTAGCGAAGACTTTCCCACACAGATGACATTCATATGGCTTCTCTCCAGTGTGTGTTTTCATATGTCTCTTAAGATCACATGGTTTAGGGAAAGCTTTTCCACACACAACACACATACATGGTTTCTCTCCTGTGTTTGCTCTCTCATGCTGTCTCAGGTTAGTTGACTTAGTGAAAGCTTTTGCAGACAGGTGACATTCATCACATTTCTCTGCTCTATTGCTTTTCTCAGGCTCATGGATATTAAGACATTGACAGAAGGCTTTATGGCTCACATCACAATCACAAGACTTCTCCCTGATGTCACTTTGAATGTTACCTCTAAGTTCAGAGCCACTCACAAGGGATTTATCATAGAGGTGACAATTGTATGAACTTTTTCTGTTTTTAGTCATTTTGTACATGCCGTGGAGAGTTACATGTTTGATGGTTTGTCCACACAGATGGTTTTCACATGGAAGTGCCTTAACATGGTTGCATTCCTGTAGGAAGAGTTTCAATTTGATTAATGTTTTTGTCACACTAATTACATAAGAATATCTGTCATTTGCTGTTTATGGGGTAAAAGGCCAAATTATGATCTAAATACTCTATCAATTAGATACGCACATATACTTTATTTATACTGGTCATGATAACCCACTGTTTAAGATGGGAGCAATATTTTGTGTACTGCCATATCGATATTTACATGAATATACCATGATTCATTTGTGTCTATCCATCTATAAATTCTGACTATGAGATTGATCTCAATGTATGTTTGTACAGCATTTATCAACAGAAATGTGAAGTGATGATAAATGACCAAAAGTGCTAAAAATCTTCCATTTCCCACAAAATGATTGGGCCTATTTCAGTAAGGCTGCCATTTCAATGAAAAAATAACAGTTGCTCATGATGGACTAACAGATATATATTCCTGAACTATGTTCTCTACATAATTTCCAAATAAACACTGAAGTATAGAGACAAGAGTTTTCTTTTTCTTTGCATAGTAATACAATATTTTTTATCACTTATGTAAAGTACTTTTTATTTATGCTATCACAACCCACCAAGGATTCATTTAAATTAAATCTTGCTCCATTTCAGCAGCTATCCACAATAGTGTTCTGATTTATACACATGGTTCTCAACTCATATTAATGTTAACTAAATGCAAATTCTCAGAATTTCATCCTCAGAGAGTTGATCACCTCTAGTAATTTGCAGTCCACAGAGCTAGATTAATAACTGATCACAAATAAAAGTTCTTAAGCTGAGATGAGATGTTTATGAGATGAGCATATTGAGATTAGACATACTTGTATATAAACTTACCAGGACCTTGAGTACAGGTGGGTCATTTCTTTCAACAAGTTGAGTTCTTATCCTATTGGGGATCTTGTGAGTCATCTTTGCTTCTTTATATTTGAAAAACAAAGAAATAACAGTGTCATAGGAAAATAGAAGTGATACTGTCCACAAGACAAAGTGTCCTTTATTCTAGAAATTGCAAGGTGCAAGGGGATGGAAAAAATGAGAATTACGTTGTGAAATGTGCCAGTAAATTCTCCATGTCCATTGTGATCAAACTAGTATATAAAATGTACCAAGAAAATCAATTGTTTTAAAAGATATAACATAGGCTCTTTTTAACTAAAAAAGAAATAGCAAAGACCATGAGAAACCAATTCCCTAGTGTCTAAAAGATACAAAAAAGAAGAGTATAAATTTGATTGGACATGGAGCACAAGAGGGTGATAGTAAAAATGACATAACGAAACTTACTCAGAGAAGTAGTGAGAGAAAACTCCCCAAACAGGGAAGAAGAATTTAACAAACTGACAGTGCAGGCTCTAGACATACACTTAGCCATTTAAAAAAATAATCTTCCCCAAGGTATACAATAGACAAGGCTATATCAATTCAACACATGAAAGAATCGTAAAGCTATTAGAAAACAGAAACAAATCACCACGAAGGAAAGCCTATCAAAAGCACAGCAGACTTCTCAACACAAACGCTCAAGTCAAGAGAGCATGGACTGAAGTATGTGCAGTTCAAAAGGTCAACAAACTCCAACCCAGACTGAGGAAACTCACAAAGATATCTTTAGAACTGATGGAAAAACACGAAACTTCCATGATGAAGATTATCTAATCAAATTCAGAAACACCAAACCAGCACTCCAATCACTTCTACAGGAGATGTTGGAAAGAAACAACAGAGATTATAAATGGGTGTTATATTGTGTCAAACACTTTTTCTGCATCAATTGAGATGAACATATGGTTTTTGTGCTTGAGTCTGTTAATACTCTGTATAACATTTATTGATTAACATATGTTGAACGATCCTCATATCCCTGGGATGAATCCAACTTGCTCAGGGTGTAGAATCTTTTTGAGAATTCTCTGTATTCCATTTGCCAGTATCTTATTACAGATTTTGGCATTGAAGTTCTTTAGGGATATTGGCGTGTAGTTCTCTTTTTTGGTTGGGTCTTTCTCTGCTTTTGGAATCAGGGTAATGGTTGCTTCCAGGAATGGATTTGGGAGTACTGCTTCCCTTTCAGTTTCATTAAAGAGTTTAAGAAGTAGAGGCATTAACTGTTCTTTAAAATTTTAAAGAACTTAGTAGTAAGGCCATCAGGTCCTGGGCTTTTGTTTTTTGGCAGGTTTTTCATGACATTTCCAATTTCACAATTTGATACTGGGGTATTTAACATTTCTATATCTTCTTTATTCAGCTTTAGAAGTTTATATGTGTCTAGAAATCTATCCATTTCTTCTACATTTTCCCATTTGTTAAAGTATAAATTTTCAAAGTAGGTGTTTAATATCCTCTGGACTTCCTCTGGGTTGGTAGTAATTTCTCCATTCTCATTCCTAATAGCATAGACATGAGACTTTTCTCTGGTATGAGAAAATAAAGATGTAAATGAGTTCTAGAATTACATGTTCTATATTTTGAAATAGAAAATACTCAAAGTGAACTAGGGTGAAGGGGGAAAAGTAATGAGATTAAAACAAAAAAGAAAGGAAACAAAGTTTATGTATATAGGGGGTGGTGTGGTAGGGTGTGTAGGGCTATGGGGAAAAATGAGAATTAAGTTGTTTCATATACAGGCACAAATTCTCATTCTGAAGTGCAATCATGACATTACATGTAATGTAATGGTAAAGATTTCTAGTAAACACACACACACACACACACACACAGATTACACCTCCATGAAGCCGAGAGGAATAAAGCCACCAGCCTAAGCAGGAAATTAAGCAGAGGACCAAAGAAGGGAGCAAATAACAAGAAAACAACACAACAGGGCAAATCAATGTGAATCAGCTCTAAGCATTAATGTTGATTAATCAATGCACCAGTCAATAGATACAGATGAAAAGGATCAAGAAGTAAGAACCAAAAATATGTTCTGTATAAGAAACATGCTTAATACACAAAGACATTTATAGATGAAAGTCAAAAGGTGGAAAACAATTTTCCATGTGACAGCAGCAGAAACAAAACCACAGACAGCTATTCTATTTCCAGAAAATGTGCAATTCAACAAAAGACTGAGTAAGAGAGACACTACATACTTGTGAGGAGAACAATTCAAGAGGAAGAGATAACAATCATACATACTTATGTCCCAAACACCATTGTAATCAATTCTATAAAATGTATATTTACAAGCTGGAAAAATGCAAGAACCACTAACAAACTGAGGAGAGCAAACGCAACATCCCATTGTCACAAATAGAATGATTAACTAGAGATAAAACAAAACAAAACAAAACAAAAAAGGAAATACTCAGATTGAAACCAACTCTTAAATAAATGGACTGAGTAGATGTCTACACAGCATTGTACTGCATAGCATTCAAATATACATTCTTTGCAGCTTCCCTCAGGACAGTCTTCATAAGATGCATCACATACTACCTCAGAGAACAAGCTACACTGAGCGTCATTAAACTGAAATCATCCCGCGCTGATTATCAGACTGTGTTACACTAACATTGGAAATCAATGGCAAAAGAAACCACAAGAATCACTGTACATTTGGAAACTAAACAACATCCTACTGAATCACCAATGGGTCACAGATGAAATTAAGAAAGAAAGGAGACAATTTCCAAAATTCAATGATATTGCCAGTACAGCAATTTGGAACTTACAGGATGCAAAGAAAACACTCATAGGAGGGAAATTTCTAGTGGAGAATACCCATATCACGGAAACAGACCAGGACAAAATAAACAAATAGTTGAAATTCCAGCTTTGAGAAAAAGAACAAGTCAATCTCAAAGCTCATCTGAGGGAGGAAATTTTAAAGACCAAAGTGGAAATCAAAGCAATGGGGACTAAGAAATTAATATGAAGACTAAATGAATGAAAGTGTTGATCCTTTAATATGTTTAAGAAAAGTGACTAAACTTTAGCCAAAATATTCAAAAACTAAGACAAGAAAAGACTCAGATCAATACAATTGGTAATGAAAATGGTGAAATCACAAAAGATCCTGCATAAATCTTAAACATTATCAATAACTCCTTCAAAACCTCTACTATAATGAGATGAGCAAAAGAGAACAAATGGACAAATTATTGAAAATGAAAGAATTATCAACTCCAAAACTGAAGATATAAATTTTTTACATAAACCAATATCTGTCAATAAAACTGAAACTGTAATTGAAAATTTACCAACAACATCAAAAAAAGCCCAGGCCCTGATGTATTCACTGATGAGTTGTATGAGAAAGTCAGAGAAGACCTACTGCTGGGAATTACTAAGGTCTTTCAAGAAACAGAAATGAAGCAAATTCCAAAGTTCACTCTAGGATGCAACCACTAACCTGATGCCAAAGCAAGAGATGCCTCTGCCTGAAAGAAACAACTATCAGCTGCTCTCTGGAAAGAACACAGAGGCAAACTCAGCACTAAAACACTGACCAACAGACTGCAGGAAATCGTCACGATGTTTATACACCATAATCACGGAGGATGCATCCCAGGGATGCTGGGATGGCTCAACATGTGCAATCTGATAAATGGATTACACTGTATTAACAGAGCCAAGGAAAAATCATATGATCCTCTCAATAGATTCAGAAAAGCAGTTTCCAAAGGTTCAGATCTCTATTGTGATAAAAAATAAACATTCAAAACTTGAAATAATTGGTTTTTATTTTAATGTGATAACAGATATCTATGACAAGCCAAAAACCACTACAGACCAACAACTGACTACAAGCAAAGCTCTCACTGCAGAATCAGTACAAAGACCAGGTGAACACTGTCACCACACTTTTTCAATACATTTCTGGAAGCTCTAGTTTAGGTCAAATTTATTGAGGTTAAAAAAAGAACACTAATGCAAAAAATCACTGAATCACTAATAAGCTACTGACTTGAAGTTAATGAAACACAGATAAAAACAGCAATAAGATAATCATTGAAAGGAAATTTTCTCAGAGCCATTAGTGTGAAAACCTGAAGTATATAATTAATGATTAAAGCTGACTTATTTGTATTTAGATAAAAATGAGATATTAGAACTGATACCAATGAAATACAGAGGATCAAAAAGATGTATTTTAAAAAGAGATTTACAGAAAATCCTGGAAGGTATAGGAAAAATGGATAATAGGTCTTAAAATGGAGTATGTCAAAACTGGCTCTTGTGGGTACAGAGAAAAAAAATAAATCAGTAACAAAAACTGATACAGAAGCTGTAGAATCTTCTGTCTCCACAAAAGAAGCTCATCACTATACTGCTTGTGGCTGACATTTAGCAGACTGTAAAGGAATTATAGAATATAGTGTTGTAAAAGACTTGCACAAAATAGAAAAGGAAAGAATGCTTCTTCAGCAATTGTGTAAAGAGAATAGCACCGGACAGGTATGCTGGCTCATGCCTGGAATCCCAGTACACATTAGGCAGATGCTGGAGGATTGTGATGAGTTCAAGTCTAACCCGGGGCCACATCGTAAGTGCAAGGCAAGAGTGAACAAGGAAGTGAGACGTCGTCTAAAAAAAAATCCAAAAAACAAAACAAAGCATAACTATAACAACAGCAGGAAAAGAACAAACCTTCAAGAAGAGAAAAATATAGGGCAATAATTTTGGTAATATGAATGTCAAAATCACTACCATACATAGAAAAACAATTCCAGAACTTAGATATACCATATGCATCCAATCAGTGAAGTATGATTTTAGCAAAAGAATCAAAACAAAACATACAACAAAAGACAACACATGCTATGATTGAACTTGAAGTAATGTTGTATCCACCATATCAGATCAGTAAAGTCAAATATGTTGTTTTCTTTCAAATGAAAAATGGAGAAGAAACAAATGAGACACAGTACTGACAAGATAGTAAGAACAAAAATACTTATACAGAAGAGGATACGGCAAGAAGAGAGAAACTGGTAACTCGGTCTAGGGAGAGCAAATGGTATCCAGATGTACCAAGCAAATGCAAATTGGTAAAATGAAAGATTAGTTTCTAAGTTACTATTCATCTAATCAAAAGAACACAAAATATTTCCACTTGCAAGGAGTAGAAATAGCAATGGTCAAATTAGAGGCTGTAAGTATTTGATAAAGTACAATACATTATCAAAATGGAAACAAGAACTAGACTGCATTTCACATACACCCTGGCCAGGCTCCCATCGATCTACAGCGAGAGTCTGTGGTTCTCAGCTCGGTTGTGACCTGGAGCAAACACTTTTCATCTCATCACCCACAGCATCGAAAATGACATGAAGGAGACAAAGGAATATCCGGGAAGAGGATGGGGAGACGGTGAGAGGAAATGCTAAGGAGGGAGTGAGGGGCCTGACAAGGAGTGAAGTGTGATCTGCACGTCCAAAGTGATAAAATAACTCACTTTTTGCAGAAAACAATTACAAAGAGACCAGTGATAATAAAGACTCACTTCAACTGAGTAGGTGCTAAGAGTGGTCCACTTCTAAGTTGCAGAAATACAGAGCTTTGGAAATATAGGGCAATAGTTTTGGAACTACACATGTCAAAATCATCACTAGTATCCATAGAAAAACACTTTAGAAACTTAGATACAACATGTACATCTGATCAATTGTGTTTTTAGTAAAAAAATTAAAAACAAAACATTAAAAACAGACAAAACATACTATGATCATAAATTGGTAAAATAAAAGCTCATTCTCTGCAGAACACATAGTTACAAAGAGACCAGTGATAATAACACTTCACAGAGTGGGTTCCAAGAGGGGCCCACTTCTATACTGTAGAAACACAAAGATATAGAAATTATGCAAGTTATAAAGATTCAATTAGGAAAATTTTAAATGGTGACATGAGCCTGTGCAGGTACACAGAGAAAATCTTTCACAGAATCTATGAGCACAAGGGTTGCAATATGAAATTTTCACTCCAATCAATACATGAATATTCTATTTCTCTAAGCCAAAGCAAGGATAGCAGTCCACGTGCCTGGAGATGGCTGCATGAAAGAAGCAGTGAGAAAGCCTCAGAGAATGGGCCGTGTGCCCTCGCGCATTCACACAGCATCACGCACTGCAGTTCCTGCGCTTTGCACACCACCGTGGTCCCATCTGCACTGACGCCCCAGGCAGTGGTTCTTACCTGGACTCTGCAGCTGGGGAGAATCTCTCCCTTCCACCGGCCACTGCCTTTCTTTCTCAAGGAAAAGAAAATTCAAATCTGATTGGCAGACCTGGTATCCTGGTCAGGGAAAAGAAAGCAAATCTATTTTCATGTTTGTGGAAATAAAACAAGTTTTGATCAAGTTCATTGAATGCAACTGAAAAGAAATAAGGCAACAGAGGCAAAACCAAGGAAATACATCCAGAAAAATGGAGTGAGTGTTCTACAGAAAGAGGAAACCTAGAAGCGTGCCAAAGAATAGAGTTCTCCGGCTACTTCTACGGATTCCTAGTTTTAAAGAAAGTGAGGAATTAATGTCTCAAGAGTAATAAATGGAAATAAGTCCATGGTACAAATAATAGTATTAAAATAAAATAATAGAGCCCAGATTCCTGAGTAATGCTCACCTTCCTTTTATCTTTAGTCAGACTGAAGAGTCAATGTGTAGAATTGTAAATAAATCTAGTCCAATTATTAGTGGACTTTTAATTTCCAAGACATTCATTAAATTCAAAAGTTTCCTCTAGGTTCTTTACTTTTGCTTGAGAAAAGACATAAAATCATTGTGAAGATACTGTTAAATGTACATAATTCAAAACTTCCTTGGATATCATTGGTGAATTTACACTAATGAAATCAGAATGATCGGGACATGGCTCAGGTATTTGAGAAAACTAACGCTTCACACCTGGCTGATAAAAGACAGACAGACACACTGACGAGCTCACCTACGGACACCAGGTGGTTAACGTTCTCCACCATCACATCTCGGTGCAGCTTCCTCTGAGACGGGTCCAGTAGGGCCCACTCATCTGGGGTAAAGGTTATGATCACGTCTTCAATACTCAGCGGTTCCTAGAAGGTCACGGACATTGCAGTTGAGACAGAGAAGCAGGAATAAAGCTCCTTGTGTGAAATCTCAGGCTACAGCGCTGAGCAGAGGAAGGCCTGAGACACAGAGAGTTAGTTGCTTTGGGCGACACCCTTCACTCGCCACACAGACCAGGAGCTTGAATTTTATTAGCAGGGTGAGGAGCACATTCTGACCTCAGCAGTTCATCATTATGAAGATGCACATGACATATGGTAGAGAAGGTCTTGGAGAGTTTCTAGTAAAATGACAGTGATGACTTCTATTAAGGGTGTTATAAAACTTGGACTTTCAAAGTTTCAAAAACTCACCTCTGTTCATGTGAAGAAACTTTTTATCTAAAACATGCAAATCACTAGTATCACTCTTATGATTTCCATTGTTTACAAGTTCCATGTTGATTTTTTTCCATGTATGTACCTCTAAATCTTTTCTTATTCAAACACATCGGATTCAGATATACAAATATTTTATCATTTCAGTAGTATGAGAAAGAGGAGGTGTAAATGAGTTCTAAAATGCATCATAGATTTTTAGAAATAGACAGGAATTGATCCAAAAATGGGGGAAATGGGAAATGGGAACTAAGTAAAGAAGGGAAAGAATAAATTTGATGGTTAAAAAAGGAAACAAAGCTTATGTATAGAGAGGTTGGCGTCGCAGGGAGGGCAAGGGAGTGGGGAAAAGAAAGGGCATCATGTGTGAGGGACTGGTACAAATTCTGAATTTGATTGTGATCATCATGTTTATGAAAATTGTACCAACAGGATCGACTTTAAAAATGATTTATATTCTGATGTGTATATGAAAGTAGCCAAACAAGTATGCTCCAATCTCAAAGACATTTGCTCTAATTGTCTTATCTATGATTCAGGAAAAGGCTGCTGGCCCTGGAAGGTTTCACAACCATCCATGAAGCCTGGCTGAAGCACGAGACTCTCACTGTCTGGGCGTGTCGTCTGTCTGCGCTGGAAAACAGCTGATGTGCAGAATGATGCTCAGGACACACGTTGCACAGGACTCGTTAAAAGTCTCGGCAAGTGACATTACTGTAGTTTGCCCCAGGGAAATTTCCTGAGCTCTGAGTGGTCTCAGCATTCTCTCAAATCTCCAAACACTTTCTTCAAGTTCTCATACATAGACGTCACCATGTTCACACATAAAATGTTTTGTATCAGGTACTGTGTATCGGTTCCTCAAGAAATGATCAGGCCCTACTTTTTTCCTTGTGCTCATTCTCCTAATCCACTCTTAACATGAGAGTAGAGTCAACCTAGGTTAATAATAATATTTGAGTGTCCCACAGATATATTGTATATGTAATTGTGTTAATAATACATAGGCTAACGCTGTGACTTTGATTAAGAATGTATAAGTATTTTAGGGTTTTTTTGTTTGCCTGTTTTTTGGGGGGTTTTTTTGAGACAGGGTCTTGCGTTATAGTTCAGGCTGGCCCCGAGCTCAGCCTCAAACTCACCTCACAGCAATCCTCCTGCCTCTGCCTCTCCAGTGCTGGGATTATAGGCGTGAGCCACCATGCCCAATACTGTGGTGTGTGGTACTGATTGCTGCTGGGTGTGAGTCTCTATGCCCAGTATTCTATCTGGTTGCTGGGGAATCGAACCCCGGCCCTTGTGTGTGCAAGACAGGCACCGGAACCATTGAGCTAACACCCTGGCCCTGTTTTAGGTTATTTTGAATGTTTTTTACAGTGAAGTAATTTTTATCCAATTGTTAAGAGTAAACTTGATTAAATGATTGCTAATTGCATTTGTTCCTAAATATCTTTTACTACTCATCCTAACTTTACTAACCTAGTACTGAATCTTTGCCTCCCTGTTGACTGAATTCTCTCGATGAAACAGCTGAGGCCCCACCATTGGGTGCAGTGCTCTACTCTGCTCAGGTTCTGCTGCCCGATATTCAGCACAGTTCTAACTGTACCACACAGGCCAGCACAGACATCGTGGCCAGAACTTCTGGAAAACAGCAGTGACTGACAAAGGCCAGAAGATTTCACATTAATTGTGTAAGTACAAAGCCACAGTGCATTCTCACACACATAAAAATGTGATACATACTACACAGATATTTGTGTATTACAGAGAGAGTATTACCTACCTACCATATTCTACATTATACCCTGTCAAATTACATCTCAATCAAATTTCTCAATATCAAGATATCTTGTCTGCAATTTACATGCCTTTTTTCCTCCTACCAGCACTTAACACCTCCTACCTGCTCTCAAAAATTGCTCGTAATCCTAGCAGAAAAATACACTCACCTGAGGACACAGCGCCATTGGCACAGTTGTCCCTCCTGCTCCAGTAGAGACGCACTCACTGGCCGACCAGGAGCTCAGCACCAATGCTGTGGATAGAGAAAGAAGCCAGGAGGACTGCGCTTTGTGAGAAGTCTACAGCTCACCTGGGGGAACTCATTGGTAATCACACTGCCCACCAGGCAGTAGGGGAATGCAGTCAACGAGGGCCAAAGAGGGGAAGCTTGGCTTAAGTGTTTTCAGAAAATTTGAGAATCCAGTTAGAGTTAAAATATAAGGCACAAAGGCAGCCAACTCATAAATACAACCATGAGAATCAAGGACTCATCTGTTCATTCACACTGTCAGCTGTTGAATTCAGATGAAATCAGTTTCTTTCTTCATTCGCAACACAGAGATACCTATTAGCCAGTCTCTCCACACAACTCAGCATCCATCTTTGGATAAATATATCACAATTTTGCCACACACAGCAGGTCTGCATCCCTCGGTATAAGTGACCCTTCAGCCTCTGTCAGATTCTCAGTTGCCTCTCTGTTTGCTCAGCCAGAAGTAACAGTTGCTGATCAGTACATTAACTGTTCTGGCTTTTCCTGTATTTTCAATTCAGAACAGGCCTCTAGCAAAGCGACTCTGTTCCTAGGACCCTCCATGCTCAGCAATAGCAACGGGTGACACCTGACCACCGGTATGAGTGACACACGGGAGAGAAACAAGAACTTTTCAATCCTCTTTCGGATGAAGCAGTGTACATGGAGCAAAGCAAAGACCAACAGTCATGTTGAAAAATAAATACTAAACATATACTCAATGTGAAAGGAAAAAGGACTCGTACCAATACGACACAAAGAACACACTGCATAACACATGAGAACACACTGCATCAATTTCAGCTTCCACCCTCGGCCACGCAACTCAGGAGTGAACATGATACTATCCTGACATTATACACATTGCATATGTCATTTGGGAGGAAAGACTCATAATAAGAATATCAAAACACCATATACAGAAATAGAATAAAATAATCCCAGGACATGCTATTTATATTACAGTTTATGATCTGTCAAATAATAATTTTTAAAAAATATTATGTTGAAAAAAATACTTAAATGAATTCTAACACAGAATTACCCCTTGATATTACACTGTGTCAATATTTGCAGTGAAGCAAAGCTCACAAATGTTCTCAGGAAATCTGTAGCCCTCCTCATGCTAACATGAATCCTGCACATAGAGCATTGAGGAGTACTGACCCCAGTAGAGAAAAAGGGATAGTTATGAAGCAAAGAAAACTACACATAAAGAGAAACTCCGGCAGAGAAGAAAAGATATGATTACAAGTGGAAATAAGAAAAATGACAGAAGAAGTGGATCACAGACACCAGGCACATTTTGGTTCAGAGACTGTGCTCTGCGTGTCCTGCTGAGCAGAGCAGCGTCCTGATGTCTGTGCACAGAACACTGGACACGGGACATCCCGACGGAGAGACTGCAGTTGGCTCAAACGGGGTGAAGTCTTGGGAAATCTTATGAATATTAATAGCTGTGTGGGAAAAAATCTATGCAGAGTCAGGGTGGAAGCAAATCCCAGGTGGAGATTTGAGGCAGAGATGGAAGAGGGGAAAACCATCAAAATTCTCATTCAAACCTTGGTAGGAAAATGGAGACAACCTGACACCATCATATTACTTGCATTTAATCAGGCACACGTTGAAATATCACGTGATTTCTCCTAATCAAATATGAAACTTAAAAACAAGAGCAAAGATATCAGGAATTCAGGAGATCTTCTCAAGAGAGGGAGCACGGGGCGGGAGTGCAGGGAAGGGGGAGGAGCTGAGCTGTGCTGTGTGCTTGGGGCACCTCCACCCGAGGGCGGGAGACGGGACGAGCTCAGACACAGCTTGAAGTGTTAACAGCTCATGAAACTGGTACTAAAAGCTGGTACTAAAATAACATTTAAGCATCCAAAAACAGTGAATCCTCTTGCAATTTTCACGGTCCCCTTTGAGTGAGGCTGGCGTCCGACTGTTTGGCGACTTTACCAGGATCCAAGTGTGCAGAGAGCAGAGACCTCCGGCTGCTCAGGAGTTTTCTCAGGCCAGCAGCGAGCCGCTCTTCTCCCAAGCGCTGAGGGCCTCGGTTTCTCTCCCTGGACAAGGGCTGGCCCTGCCCGAGCCGCCTCTATATAGAGGAAACCGCTGACACCTGTCAGAGGAGCGGCCAGGGTGCATCCGGGGCATAGAAGCTGCCCCTCGGCAGGGCGTCTGTCTCGGGCTTCGCTCCATGGCCTTCTCCAGACTCATACAAGGCTACAAATGTCACACAGAGTGGAGAACAAAGGGGAAGCTGCAGTGGATCACTAAATTAGCAGACACAATCAGTCCGTTACTCATTTGCAGTTCTCCCGGTTCCCTCCTCTGGTAGCAAGTACAGTAGGTTGGAAAGATTCACCAGAGAATCATGAACACTGGGACTTATGCACAATGAACACAAAATGTGAGGAGGACACAGATCCGGCGCCTGTGAGCTGGGTCCCCCAGGAGACACCAGGATGGAGCTGAGCCCCGGACTGCAGTGGGAGATGCAGGAGGCCCCATAGCTGATGAGCTAATCAAGGCGGCATTGATCATTATGTCAGCTGTTCCCAACAGAGAGGTTGTTTACTAAGATTTATCCAATTAATGGTTTTGGTGTGTCTCGATTATATGAATGTTTCAAGAACTTTTTAGTTTTTTATAAAAATTCAAAACTTTATTTGTACATTATGAATACACGTCATCGTTGCATTCAACATTGAGAGATTGTACCAGAATATGACACAACTTGATTATCATTTTTTCCCTTTTCTCTCCAACCTGCAACCTCCGAGTCCCAAAATACATGAGCTTTGTTTCCTTTTTTCTTTATTACTATCACATTCTTTTTCACCTTGTTATTCTAGTCCTACACCCTCTTTACTTTGGATATTTTCTATTTCACAATATCAGCTATACATAATACAACTCATTTACAACTTCTTTCTCCCATACCAGAGAAAAGATAGGATATTTACACATCTGTGACCTATTTATTTCACTTATGAAGATGTCCTCAAGGTACATCTGTTTGAATATTAATGACTCAATCTCATCATTCTTCATGGCAGAGTAATACTCCATTCTATGAAAGAATCACATCTCCTTTATCCAATCCCCAGTTGATGGACATTGGGGGTTTTTCCCAGATTTAGCCATTACAAACTGAGCTGCTATAAACGAGCACCATGACTCCTCTGAGAACAAGATATAGTCTAATTTGTAAAACACCTTAAAGTTTTAGAAGAAAGTTGTGATTATGTACCCACTCCATACACGTAATTATTTTGCGAGGCCCTTATACAATAATCAAAATTTTAAATTATACTATACATGTAGATATACTCGGGTGATCGCTAGCATTTCAAAAATGCACTGCATTAAATCATTTGAATGATGAAACGTTCCCCTCTAGCTAATAAACGTTTAGTTTTCATTGTCCCGTGCTCAGTACCTGCATACATCCTGGTGAGAAGTGAGGACATCAGTGATGGTTGGCATCTTCACCATGGCTTTGCCACATGCTGCCTTCGGTGCCTGTCTGGGCAGAAACTCCTCTGTGTTTCCGGCGTGACTGAAGGCACATTCCATGCTCGTGCAGCTGACTTCCCGTTATCAATCACCTGTGATGATTTCAGTGCTTTGTTGTACAGACTTTGTTTCAGACGATGGCACGAATCCTTTGTCATCCCCAGCTCTTCCACGTTATGTGTCAGTAGTGCCCGCATCCCATGGCAAACACCCAGCTGTGCTTCCAGTTCCAGCAGAAGCTAAATGTGATGCCCAGCTCTTGTGAAGACTGTACCTGACCTGAAGAACAACAGAGGGGAACAAATCCTGCAGGATCACCTCAGCTCGGCTGCGCATTCCAGCTCTTGTCCACGTGGAGAACCAGTTCTCCTCCTGCTCCATCTGGAGCCAGGTCACACATGGGCACTATTTCGATGTGAAGTACAATTTGTCCTACTGCATTGGGAGACAGAGAGTGTTCTTTACAGATGGAAACTCAACCTCCATCCTTTTCTATCCAAATTCAAAGTACTTCGATTATTAAGTGAGTCTGATCTCTTCAACACCATATGCATTATAGCGGTCCTTTGCGCTCAGTCATTATGATCACTTTAATGGGCCTTGAGTTTTTATTCCCTATTCCACATAACTTCATTAAATATAATCATCCAGGCCCACTCCGCGATCTGAATACTAGGCTGCTCTAACATTTTCTTCAAGACAATTTCATATGCTGGAGGAATGCGAATAAATTATTATGCGAGTTCACCATGCACAGTCCAATTTCTAATGGGGCTACGACTGGAATCTGAATCCCTATGACATTGGCACTTCTCTTGGAATTCTTGTAAATATTTTAATGTTCTGAATTTTCACTGGACTTTCCCAGAAGTCTCTGCCCCCTGCACTGAGGTTTTCTGTACACTCTATTTCCAAACATTTCCAGACCCGGAGAAAGTCAAGTTCCAGAGGCTCCTCAGACACCCAGTCCGGTGCAGTCAGAGTCGTGTCCTTGCTTTTCTAAGATGAGTTTGCTGTACTGCTGTGCTTTCTTGCTGCTGAGAAAATATATCCAACACTCACAGGCTAAATGATGAGTGGTACAACTTGGCTAATGTTGCCAAAGCTTTCAATACAGGCGTGTCTTGCTCCGACCCTGAGGGGCACTAGGAGCATTCATTTCATGAACATTTCAGATCACATGCAAATGTGGAAAGACGAGGGAGCAGCATCATAGTAAATTTGGACGTGAAAATAGTTAAATGTTGAATGGCTGGTCCTGAGTGTATGTTCACATTCACAGAATTTATGTATTTTTCATCTCCTCTTATGTGGTACACACAGCCATTAGAATATTTAGTATCATAAGAAAAATTTTTGTTATTTCTTTTCGTTCTGTGGCATTTCTGATAGACCGTCACGGTCCATCTATATCGTCCACCTCGGTAGCGATGGTGTATATGCTGCAAATCATATGTAGAGCGTGTTCACTAGGGTTAGTTGAAATGCAGGTACTTCCTAGCTCTGCTGACTGAGTACTTCGCCAGGGAAAATCGTGATTGACACATATTTGCATATACAGTATAGAAAATGTTAATTTTTAATCAACTAATAACCACTTTCAAATAAAACATGTATCAAAGTATGTGGTGAGAACAGAAACCTTGTCGCTTGGGAACCCAAAAGCTAATTTAGGGGTATTTAGAGTTGAATGATCTCCCATGTGTCATCAATACCAAATGACACTAATCAATCGTTAAAATCAATGAGCAGTGAGAAGAAACTAGAAGACTCTTTCTAGAGATGTACAGCAAGTGATGGAGGTGGGGAGACCTCCGTGAAAGTACTGATGCAGAAGCCATTCCTTGTGCAGTGAGGTGGAATCTCCGTGCCGTTTTCATCTGAATCTCTCCAATGACTAGTGGTATGAAGACTTTTTCAAGATACTTTGCTGCTTTTATTCTTCATCCAAAAAGTGTTTGCTCATACCTAATTCCTATTTTTTAAATGGTTCTTTAAATATGAGATGTCCAATTTTTTGAAGAGCTTAATGTACTTTAAATAGTATTTCTAGATCTGAGGAATGGCCAGTGAAGTATGTGATCACACTGTATGCTTAAAAGGTACAAACAAACACAATTTACTAGAAATGTTCTTATATATATATGAAAGAAGTTCATGTGCATGTCGCAGTTTTACAAAAATCATCAGTAATCTACAATATAAGTAAGCATATACAGAAAAATGGATATGAAATAAATTAAAAATAGAAATAAATATAAAATGTATAGAACCCAAATTAGCTTCTGAATATTAGAATATACACAGGTGTAGAGGTTTCTTAACTCACTAGTAGTGAGGGAGTCACCCCACAATGGAGAGAAGCTGGAAGTGGCAAAAAAGCAAACAAATATTTCACAGTTTAGATATTCAATATAATAGATACTAAAATTTGATTGTTTAGACTCTGATACATTGAGCATTAAAGTAAGGATAATGACTTTAAGCAATAGATTTGAGGATCACATGAAAATTAGAATTTCAAGCGAATTTACTTGCAAAAACGTAAAATAGGATACAATCACTAAAATATTTAAAATACATTTACAACAACATGGCCATCAATCAGTTCTTTAAAAAGGAAGAAATCCAGAAAGCCTTCTCCTTAAGTGTAAGTGGAATACTGTCTGCCTTTACTCAGCATCTCCTTCAAGATCTACTAGCATTTACAGTGTTAGCATAAAACAATGCAAAGAAATCATTTTTGTCAAGAAAGGCGAAGAGAATACTGTTTGCAACTTTACAATAAAAAATAGGAATACTAAAGAAGCCTCAAACCAACTCTGAAATAGATATAAAGTAATAGTTAAGCATCAGATATTAGGGTTTTACTATAACACATTTCTAACATTGGAGGGCTTGCTTTAAGTGAGGCTCACATCGAATTGTCTGCAGACTCTGTTTCCCAGGAGCCACACTGGAGACAGTGGAGCCGACTCCTGTCTCAGGGGTCTCCAAGACACAGCAGGCCGCTCCTCTGTCAGAGCGCTGAGCACCGCAGTTCCTCCTTCCTTCCGGGAAATCGCTTCTTCTGCCTGAGCTCCCTGTAGAGGGAGGAAACCACGGAGCAAATGGAATCAGGGCCACAAGCCAGCCGGGCACCCCAACTGCCCAGACACCGCAGCTCAGCGGGGCTTCCTGTCTGGACACTCGGGGTTCAGTTTCTCTTCTCCAGACACATATAGAGCTGTATCCCCACAGGAAAAGGAGAGCAAGGAAGAGCTTTATAAAGTGAAACCAGGAAGGCACACCAGTGTGACATCCACCACTAAAAAGTGTCAGTTTCCGTGTTTGAGCCGCTATTGTTCGTTTTGAAGCTGCAGTAGGGAACCACACACACTGGGAAGAGCTGGAGAGTTATAACAAATTAGAGGGGGACACAGATCAGGAGCATGTGGGCTGGGTCCACCCAGGACACCAACATGACGCTCACCAAATTGTGTGGAAGGGAATCAGTTGCAGCAGGACCAGTAGAGATTCAGTTATCAGGAAGGAAATTACTAATTTAGATGTACCCAAAGGACAGGTGGCTTAATTAAGATTTGTCCCATGTGATACTTGTGATGGTGTGAAAATGATAGTTTCAATGATGACTTCAGAGACATTAACAGGAAATTAAGTAAAGAGCAATGAAAACAATAAAATTCAACAGTGCTTCATGAGGCGTCTGATTATGGAATGGACAAGGATCTGACTCCAGAGCAGAAGACAGAGTCAGAAGGAAAGTTTTGCATTCCGGGACAATGGAGAGCACACAGGACCTGAGAAATCATGGAGAGACCCCTTGTGCAGATGTTACATGTCAATGCTAGGCATCTGGATTCAGTCTTGCAGCTCTGCTGGGCAGATAGTCTTGACTGAATTTTCCTCCTATAGGCAACATCTTGCAAATGAGGACGACTTTGTATTAAGGCACCACAGTTGTCTCAGAAAGCCTAGAAAGAGCTGGAGCTTCTTTGCTTCTTCTGGCGAGTTGCTCAGGGAACCGCCCAGGTCTTCAGCTGATCCTTGGAACTGAGTCTGAGTGTTGCTTCTTTCCTATGTCACAGGCTTCACCTGAGCTGTGTGTCTCCTGTAGAGAGCTACCTGGTGTTTGAGGAATGATACCCAGCTCAGATCAGGGGCTTTAGATGGAGTTTGGGGAAATTTAGGGACAAGCTGTCTGATGTTTGTACACTCAACATGTTGAGGAGGATTTACACAATTTACTCACTTGATTTACTTCGTACCTAAAGAAAAGTCACACCACGATTTTATCTCTTTCAGTTTTGGAAAATTCTTTCATTGTGTTTTTTGGGTTTTTTGTTATTGTTGTTGCTAATGTTATCTTTGATTTCAGGGAAGAGATTTAGAAGAGCAGATGACAGCTTATCTGAAGGAGGACATGTCAGCATTTCATTCCTTCCTTGATGTTCATACGTCTGAGGCAATTCGACTGGGATCGACTGGGATCTCAGAAACAACTAACAGCTGCCTGGATGAAGGGACACAACACTGTGTTCAGGACAGTGATATGTTAAAATAGGGACACTTATACTCACAGAGCAGGTCAGTTAGTCCAGTTTGTATTAGGCTGGACCTCCGACTCTGTCGTGAACAATGAGTGATAGCCCACCTGGGGCAATGCGACCTGCCAGACTTGGTTCCTGCTGTTCTTCATGATGAGAGATCACAGGTACAAGCCCACAGGAGACATGAGGCCTCACAGTTGTGGGGGACCATTAGAATTCTTTGCTTGTGCTGAAGATTTAGCTCAGTTATCCTGGTAGCTGCCTTGCAAGTGCAAGGGCCTGGGTTAGATCTCGGGTTACCACATACAATAATTCTGGTCATGGAGATGCAGCCAGACAGCAATGAGAATCACATATCACAGTGCAGGGCATGGTGGCTCACACCTGTAATGCCAGCATTTGAGAGGCAGAGGCAAGAGGATTGCTGTGAGTTCAAGGCTGAGCTCAGGGCCAGCCTGACTACAAATCAAGACTGTGTCTCAAAATAAATTACAGGGTAATGCTTGGGGAATTTCTGAAGATTGGTCTTTCAATGATTTAGGGAACCAGGCAGCATGAACTATGGTTATGATATTGTCTGGTGGCATTTTGTGGCTCTGCTACTTGAGATGTTTAAGGCCAGTGCAGTGAAACCTGTTCTTTGATCTAACTGACTATTGCATTTTCTCTAATATTCAGGCCTCCTGGTCCATGTCACAATCTATACTGTAGCAAGGATACTTACCCCAGGAGGGATTATTTGACACTGATATTCATACTGATGCCAGAAGAGTAATTAGGCAGTTACGAACAAATTTTTATTTGACGAAGCACTTGTACTACTATAACTAACAGAGCTTTCTGAGTTATACTGTGGTTGCTCTTAGAGGAACAGCTGAACAATTCAGCTCCACCAGCAAAATGTCCTATGGAAAGAGACTGGCTTTAGATATATTCTTGGCAAAAAAGGAGGAGTAAGCATCGTGAGAGGCATGCAGGGATTTATATTCATTCCAAGTAATACAGCCTACACATTGTAAAATTTCCAAAGCTTGAGAGGGTCTAAGGTTACCGGCCAATGAATTAGTATAAAACTCTGCAACAGAAGTCCAGTCTCTAATCTAAAAGAGAAATAGTTTGGACAAGGGAAGGGAATGGAGGGCTCAACCCTGAGTCTGCTAATCATTGTATTTCTGGCAGGGACTTGAGCAGGATGCTGGGTGGCCCCCTCCCTGTGTGAGAGGGTTAGTACACAGCCTGAGAGTGACTCAACTTACTGAGCACCCCCATTACCCACAAAATCAACTTGCTTCTACTCAAAAACACAGATACAGAAGACGAGTCAGTGAATGTTTGCCAAGTTTGAAGAAGTGAATATCAGTGTTTCATGAAGAGAAGAAAATTTTAGGCATTGTAGTCTTTTAATAGGAGGGAATACTGAAGATTACTCAATTTTATAAGAAACTTTATCACTGCTAAATTGTATTTTTGTAAAATGCATACATCTTTGTGTCTCCATTCCTTACAAGAACAACTTCAGACTAAGTGACCCTATGTAGACCCACGTGCAGTAAACCTTTGGGACAGAACTTCGTCCGCGGCACTGGATCTCTTCTGACCAGCACTGAGAACTCGTTCAGAATCATCCAAGTTGTCGTGTGAGGCCAAGTTTTTGCTAAGGGAGCACTGCATTCTGATTACAGTGAGGCAAAAAGTCAAAACCCAGTCTACTGACTGCACAATGTACACTTGCCTTGTCTGTCTTCGCCATTCCCCTGTCTGAGGGAGTAGAGCCGGCCAGAAATACTTTCAACAATTTATCTTTTTGTGTATAGTAACACGAGGGAATTTTTGTCTGGCACACAGTATCTTCCAAACTGGGTCAAACCGTAAGCTCAAAGTAATGTTCACTTAAGTCTTTAATTTGAAATACAGGGTATGGAATTGAGACTGAAATACTACAAGAAAAATAACAATATTATATATCAGATTAAAATGTCACATGGTATTCTTACAATGAAAGTGGGCTGTATGTGGGAAATTGAAGTGATAATGTTATCAAAATGTTCACTATTGGATGAATCCATTGCGAAGTTCATAGCCGGATAGGTTTTGGAGACAAGGCCTGGTTGGCATGGGGAGGCCATGTGAACATGACTTGGAAACATGACCTTGTTCTGTCCTCCTTTTCTCTCCATGAGCTTCGCACTCCATGATCTGTGTAGCTTTTCAGGACATTCTGTGTGCTGTTCTGCTTAGAGGTGGCCAATTATAAAGTGAGAACTCTACATTGTGTATTATAGTAAAACAGTTATGTCTCTAAAGATTGGACATTAAATACTTTGCAATACATTGACTCATGCTACCTCGCACGCTCATTAGATAATAAAATATATATTGATTTGATAATCTTGTTGTGAAGAGACAGCTGCATATTCAAAACATTCAAATCCAGATATTAAAAAGAATTCTTTGTAACATGAGAAAAACAATCCTAAAATTTATCAGGAAAGTCCACACGCAAAAGCCCACCACAGTAATTTTTAGCAAATTGAAAAACTCCATAATCAGTGCAATGATAGACATTCAAAGACTTTTTATTTTCTTTAAGATTTTTTAAAATCTTTATTGGTACATTAAATATACACATCATGATTGCACTCCATAATGGGGATTTGTACCAGTATAAGACACAACTTAATTCTCATTTTTTCCCATAGCCCTACCCACCCTTCCACCCCTCCCATACACATAAAATATCTTTCCTTACTCTTTTGTTACAATCTCAACATTTTCCACCCTCTCCCTATTTTACATTGAGCATTTTCTATTTCACAATATGTAACATACAATGCTAGGACTCATTAACATCTTTATTTTCTCATACCAGAGAAAAGATGCGATATGTACCTATCTGTGCCCTATTTATTTCACTTATGAGGATATCCTCAAGGTATGTCCATTTAAGTAGAAATGATTCAAACTTACCATTTTTATGGCAGAGTAATACTCCATTCTGTAGAAGAACCACAGCTTTTTTATCCAGTCTCCAGTTGATGGACATTTGGGTTGTTTCCAAGATGTAGCAATCACAAATTGGGCTGCTATAAACATGAGTGCACATATGTCACTGTGATATGAGTCTTTTAATTCTTGTGTGTATATACCTAGCAGGGCAAAGGCCAGGTCAAAAGGGACCGCCAATCCTAGCTTTTTGAGGATTCTCCAAACTGATCTCCACAGGGGTTATACGAGTCTACAGTCCCACCAACAGTGGAGAAGGGTTCCTTCTTCTCCGCAGCCTCGCCAACATTTGCCGTTGGCTGATTCTAAAATGGCAGCCATTCTATGTGGAGTGAGATGAAATCTCAATGTTGTTTTCATCTGCATCTCTCGAATGACTAATGATGTTGAGCATTTCTTCATATGCTTCTTAGCTTCTCTTACTTCTTCCTCTGAAAAATATCTATTCATTTCAGATGCCCATTTTTGAATTGGGTCTTTAAATTTGGGTGGGCTGATTTTTTTGAGCTCTTTATATATTCTAGATAGTAGCCCTTATCTGAGGAACAGCTGGAAAAGATTTTTTTCCCACATTGTTGGTTATCTATTTGCACTGTTGGTGGTTTCCTTTGCTGTGCAGAAGCTTTTTTTTTTTTAGGTTTTTGGAGACAGGGTCTCGCTTTGTGGTTCAGGCTGGCCCTGAGCTCAGCCTCAAACTCACATCACAATCCTCCTGCCTCTGCCTCCCGAGTGCTGGGATTACAGGCGTGAGCCACCACGCCCAGCGCTGTGGTATGTGGTACTGGTTGCTGCTGGGTGTGGGTCTCCACACCCAGTATTATTATGTGGTTACCGGGGAATTGAACCCGGGTCCTTGCGCTTGTGAGACAGGCGCCGGAAACACTGAGCTAACTCCCCGGCCCCAGAAGCTTTTTAAAAGAATGAGGTCCCATTTGTTGATTTCTTCTGCCAATTCTTGTGCTATAGAAGTTTTGTCCATGAAGTCTTTCCCTAAGGCAATGTCTTCAAGAGTTTTACCTAACCTGTTTTGCAGTAGGTTTAGAGTGTCTGTTTTAATATTTAGGTCTCTTATCCACTTTGATTTTAGCTGGGTACATGGTAAAAGAGTTAGATCTAGTTTTAGCCTTTGGCAAGTTAAAGCCCAGTGTTGCCAGCACCATTTGTTAAAGAGGCTATCTTTCCTCCATTGAGGATTTTTGGCTCCTTTGTCAAAGATGAGGTGGCTCAGTGTATCTGGAGTAGTTTCTGGATCTTCTAATCTACTCCAATGATCCTCGGGTCTGCTACTTTGCCAGTACCACGCAATTTTTATCACAGTGGCTTTATAGTATAGTTTCAGGTTCAGAGTTGTGATACCCCCCACCATGTCCCTGTTTCTTAGAATTGCTTTGGCTATTCTAGGTCTTTTGTGGTTCCAGATGAAAGTTTGAATTTTTTTCTCTAGATCTGTGAAATATGTTGTTGGGATTTCAATCGGGATTGCGTTGAATGTGTAGAGTAGTTTTGGGAGTATAGCCATTTTGACAATATTGGTTCTTCCTACCCAGGAGCAAGGTATGTCTTTCCATTTTTTTGATATATCTTCTATCTCCTTTTTCAGAGTGCTATAGTTTTCAGAGTAGAGGTCTCTCACCTCCTTTGTTAGATTGATTCCTAGGTATTTTATTTTTTGACGTGCTATTGTGAAAGGGACTGACTCTCCAATTTCTATCTCAGTGGGTCTACTGTTTGTGTATACGAAGGCTATTGATTTTTGAACGTTGACCTTGTAACCAGCTACGCGGCTAAAATTGGCGATTAGGTCCAACAGTTTTTTAACTGAGTTTTTAGGATCCTCTAGATAGAGTATCATGTCGTCAGCAAATAATGACAATTTAACTTCTTCTTTTCCAATCTTGATTCCTTTTATTTCTTTCTCTTGCCTAATTGCTATGGCTAATATTTCCAGAACTATATTGAACAGAAGTGGTGAGAGAGGACACCCTTGTCTTGTTCCTGATCTTAGT